>JALBCR010004565.1:157500-182246 GCA_030710515.1 Abscondita cerata | reverse complement strand
CTACCTGTCGGGAACCTCTCGTCAGCGACGCTACACGAGCTATTAATATAACCAGGTATTTGTGCACGTTTTGAGTAATCAAAGAAAAATAACCTAACTTGAATTTAGTCGCAAATTTTACTTGTACTCGAAATAAGTTACGCCTAACGCAGAGCGCTTACGTTATTAATTTTATAATCTTTGCTGTTATTGTTTTGTGTGTAAAATAAATATTTTGTCTTTGGTCACGTAGCTGTTTAATGTTTACTTTAGAGATTGCACACGGAGTAGAGTTTCTGTCGTGCTCTCCTTACGACTACCGTTAATTCGACAGTGGCGCCCAAATGCGATTCCTTCGGGGTTCGTATTAAACAAAAAAAGAATATAAGTTAAGTAGACGCCGCACCACCACTAACTGTCTTTTTCTCTGACCCGCACGCTTTCCGACGATCACCCTAGCTGTGGTATATCTATGTTAGCGGGGAGGCGGATGGTATTAACTTTATTATTATTATTATTTTTTTGTTTTCCACCTGCTTATCTAAACTAAAATTTACAAGTGCGTTGTACTACATTTGTTGTGTGTCTTTTCTTTTTTTAACGTAACAAATTTATGGTAGAGTTCAGAAATGAATGAAAATGTTATTGCAATCGTGTCAGAGTGCTGCGTCAAGAGTTTTAGTACAAATTTAAAACAACAAACAATTGTATGAAATAACGAGAAATTGAATGTTGACCTTATTGTATTTGTAAAAATTTTTATTTTGTTAGTTAAGCATGTCTATATACTGTATCCTGCAACCACTGTGCAACCTTCTGTTTCATCTATCTGTGCTGGCGACATAATGAATACACATGATGCTGAGTTTCAATCTTGCTCGACCGTGCCCGTTTGCATAATTTAAGTAGGCAATGCAATCCGATTTGGGAACCTTTCTGCGTAAACCCTCACGCTCTCCCGACAATTGCCACTGTAAAAGCATAACAGCATATCAGTATGTTGGGCAAATGTGTAGCCCATTTTTCTAGTAGTTAATCGCAAAATCGAACCGTGAGTAATCTTAGATTCGTTTTTTAGGAAGATCCAGAAAATAAATGTCACAAATAATAGATTTGATTGACATGATTGCGTATAGCTTACTAGCAGTCTACTTGAATTTGTAAGCGTATGGTTGCGCCTTACAGGAATTTAATTTTTTTCTGATCGAACTAATTACATTAGCGCAATTTAACAAGAGAAAAAAAGTTTTCAAATTGTTCGTTTTATTTGTCAGAATTATTTTGGTTTCGTATCGTTGACGGTTGTTAAAATATTATTATTTATTTGACAGTGCCCGTATGAAAGCGAGTTTTTCTGACATCAAAAATTTGTCCACATTACACAAAAAAACGTCTTCGGAAGCACGTAACTAGCATACAAAAGCGGAACAAAATCTGTCAAATTGTTTTCGAGTTATTCCCATTATACAATATTTTTTTGGAAAGTTTAACGCCCTCTGGCAACCTTATGGTGCACTTTTGGTTATAGGTAAATTGGTGTCAAACGGTCTATTTTGAGCCAGAGAATCTCTGGTAAAACCATGTACACACCTTTCAGAATCACCCTGTATACAGGGTGGTCCAATCAATACGACACAGTCTCTTAAATGAGAACGCATCAATATGTTGCTGCGAATTTTTGTAGACGTATGCAGAAACTATTTGAGTTAGCTATAGGACACCTTAATACTCTTCGGTAGGTATTTGGAAAGCCTATTATTCCGTGATTTTAGATATAGGGTGTTTTATTTAAAATAATAGAGTTTAACACCTTTCAATTTGACTATAATTTAATTCATTTTTTACTACCCTCTATAACTTTTTAGAAAGTTATTGTTTTCTTTATTACCCAAGGCATTACTACTATGATAAGGCGTAACGATTAATACGTCACATAAAGCACTTTTATTTTATAATTTTTTTAAATTTATGTTGCAATTTTATAATTTTTTAAATATCTCAAAAATTATTTGAGATAGGTATAGGGCATGTAACATCAACTTACCTTTATTTCAGCTCTATAATCCAAATTCGTCCTCAAATACAGGGCGTTCCGTTAAAAAAATTCAACTTTAGTATCTAACTTTTTTTTGACCAATTCTGTATATTAAAAATTATTTTTAAATCATGCCCAAAAAGACTCTGCATACATGTACCAACAATCGCCGCAATTATTGATGCGAGATTGTGTCGTATAGATGGACCACACTGTATACATATAATATTTTTACACAAAAATTTTATATACAACATTTGCTTTGGTTAAACATCTAATTTATGATATTGCCACAAGCAAATTATTTCATATTGCCACAACGTTAACTTGATATTTCAGTCATATCAATATATATATTATGTAACAATATAACATAACATTTCCACATACAATTTATTTTATATTTTAACAATATAATCAATATCTTCTTGTTATACAGGGTGATCTGCGTAGAAGGTGCATTAAAAATTTTTAACTTGCAGATAAATTTAAAACTTGAGGTCATAACTGATCATTTTCGTTCTACCTAAAATATTTTTAGACCTTCAGCTAAACAGGGTGTGCCAAAAGTTGCTATCAACTTTCTTATTTTAAATACAAACTTATTGTAGTGTGTTTTGGATGATAGGTATTTAATGGAAGTTAACAATATAAGTACCACGTTTTGGAATTTTTAATATTTTGATAATGCCCATGCATGCGCGCAAGTCCTTCTACACTTAACTAATTAATCGTACGATAAACGTTCAGGTGCTTTTACAATTCGTTTCGGTCGATTTTGAAGATTTAATTGTACGTTATCATTTCTGTTTACATTTGTATCATTTCAATTTTCGGAACACTATATTTTTGTTGTAGCGAATTATCATATTTTAACAACTGATTTACGTGTCGTTTCCAAATAGCATTTGTCTCAAATATTTTAATCAAAAAAATA
This sequence comes from Abscondita cerata, assembly GCA_030710515.1. Lineage (NCBI taxonomy): Eukaryota > Metazoa > Arthropoda > Insecta > Coleoptera > Lampyridae > Abscondita > Abscondita cerata. The sequence goes on along the minus strand of JALBCR010004565.1, from coordinate 179,295 downwards.
CAATTGCCTAACATTTTTACAATTCTACCTTTCTTCCATTTCGGCTTATTTACCTTACTATAATCTTTAGCAAAAACTATCTCGCTCATTCTAAATTTAATTTTCCTGTTACCTTTGTAATTTATTTTTTGTTGTTGTTGTTTATGATGTACACAATTTTTAATGTCATTGTTATTGTTTAGACAATCAAACTTTGTACAAATCTCTCTACCAAACATCAATTTTGCTGGTGAACATTTTGTGGTGCAATGAATTGTTGTTCTGTAATCAAATAAAAACTTGCTTAGAACTGTATTTAAATGTATAAATTTATTTTCACCTAAAGCATTTTTAGTGCTCTTTTACAATTTTACTGCATTTTCAGCAGCTCCATTAGTTGATGGATTATAAGTAGGAGTTATAATGTGATTTACGTTATTTAATTCAAAAAATTATTTGAAATAAAACTTTTACCATTGTCACTGGCAATTAACTTAGGCAAACCAAATCTGGCAAATAAACTTCTTAGTACTATAATAGTAGTTTGAGTATTTAAATTATTTACTGGGAAAATTCTAATCATTTTGAATGTTCGTCCACAACAATAAAAAAGTAATTATTTGAGAATGGTCCAGCATAATCAATATGTATTCTTGACCAAGGTTCACTTGGCCAAACCCAAGTATACAAGTCGACTTTCTTTGGAATATTTTTATTTAATAAACATTGCTCGCAAGATTTAGCAGTGTTTTCTATGTCATTGTTTATACTCGGCCAAATTTTTCATTTTAACAATACCTAAATGACTTTCGTGTAATTTCATTAACATTTGACAACGTGTAGTGATACATGCATGACGAAATTTCTAATCAAGTCACGAGTATCAGAGGTGACAACTAACCTATGTCGTAGTACATAAATTAGAAGTCAGTAACCCACTCCAAAAATAAAGTTAATAAAATTTGGCCTTATCAAAAAGAAAGTTGTGATCGTCAAATAAATAAAAGGGAAAAGGATCTTACGTTGTGATTATTTTTAATTTCTCTACAAAATTTGGATAGATTCGGATTGAATGAGAACTGATTTACTTTGGATAATGTATTATAAACCAATAAATAAAAATAAAACTCACATGCAAACCTTCATTGGCTGCTTACAAAAAGAAAACCTGAAAAGTACATTCGACACAAATAACACACAAATCGCAAAGGCATAACACATAAAATGTCAATAATCAAAATATTAAGCAAATCAAATAAGACACTGCAACAAGATATGTTCATCATATTTCAGTTCTTATGGGATAAATAATAATCAAATAGCCACATGACTTCGTTTGTCGAATGTTAGTAAAAACACAGAAAAACAAAAAAAAACAACACATTGCATATACATAATAAATATCATATCAAATAAAATCAAGATCATAAATCAATAACCTCTGCTTTGATATTTTTTGTATCAGCAGGTAAATAATAAGTTCAATGACAATAAATGTCATAGTAAAAGTTTCATGTTAAATTGAGAGAGAGATAAGCTACTCCACTTGCATCAAACCAGCTAGGACATTAAGTCTACTAACAGCTCTTGCCAGGCGGCTTGAACCTCTCTCTTTCTGGCATTAAGTCGGGGAGAGAGATAATCTACTCCACTTGCATCAAACCAGCTAGGACATAGTCAACCAACGGTTGTTGCCAGGCGGCTTGAACCGCTCCCTTTCTGACGAACACTTCCCAACGTTTGTTAAATCAAAAATATCAAATAATTCTACGGTGGAGGTGTACAAGCTACTCCACTTGCAATAAACCAGGTAGGACAATATAGTCAACCAACGGTCGTTACTAGGCGGCTTAAAATACCCATCCGATTCGAACTAAATCAATATATCAAAAAAACAACATCGATAAGAGCCTTTATTCAAAAACGTTCCCCAACTTGTAAAAGTTCAAGTACAAACGAATTCATGAGTCAGGTATCGTTCACATCCAGTTAAACTAAATCAATGCAGACACAAAAAAATTAAAATCAACGCACGAATACACGAAGCTTTCCGCTTACATTTACTAAGTTAGCTTAAGAAGTTCTCATTGAACATTACTTTACAATCACTCATGGTAAAACTGCACACAAACATAATAAACTATCTAGTAACTTCTTAAGTTGAAGTTGACCCAACAATTTCGTATACCACGTTAATTTTCCGTATCAATACTTGAATGTATACGCAAGTGTTAGCGGAATGGTGCTAAACATTTGCCAATTCTTAATTTTATGTACGTTAATTCAATTCAAATAGATGTAAACGACCCTTAAAACAAACGGTTTAAAACAAATAATAATTTAGTAGCGTTCCCCTTCATATGTTTCTAAAAATAGAATGAAAACGCCCAAATTTATGCCTCCGCGACAGTGGTTATTTTACAATCTGAACTAAACATTGTTAACTTATATTTTATCTATTGTTTCCCATAGCAATATATATGAACTCAATTTAAATTAAACCTTAATAAAAAAACATTTGATAAATTGGTGACGAACGCTTCACGAGGGCGTTTTACAAAAAGGAAATACGCGCGAGACAATTCTCTACGTAATAAATTTTCAGACAAAGAAATTACATTAGCGATTCCTAATTAGTTAATTTTTCTATAATTGTGGTTTAAACAATCGTAAAAGGTAAAACTAAAAACGTGCAAAAGGACAAACTAAAATCTGGTTCAAAATAAAGCATCCACAAAATTAATCTAAACATATATTGTACATACCTCTAGTAACACGTTACAATGTTCACACACAAGTGTCCCTGCATCGCCCTTATTTCATTAGTTCAAACAAAAAAAAATTTAAGGCGGAGAATTTTTTCCTATATATTTCGAGAGCAAAAGCGTACAAAAAAACTAACGGTTTAATATGTCGTCTACCTTTCAGGGTAATTATAAATAACTTTTTTTATTATTATTTAATTTTTAAGTCTGGAACTCTACAAACGTAATTTAAAAGGGATAATTATTCTATTGTTCCATAATAGACAATTATGTTCGACACTCAAATAATTTTTATATAATAAGAACTCTTTAAATTTTGAAAATGATTGCTATTTTTGGGCCATCCCGATTTAGAAAAATTTTATTATTTTTTTTTTTAATTTTATCTTTTACTGTAAATCTTTTAACAAGATCAAAATCAAGAGGTACATTATTAAAGTAATTTAAATAATCTATGTCGTAATAATTCTCTGAATCAAAGTTTTTACTACCAAGTGGCAAACGCGAAAGAGAATCCGCAACATTTTTGTCAGTAGACACAAATTTTGTAACATATTGATAATTAGATAATATAAATGCCCATCGTTTTAGCCTATTAGCTGCATACTGAGGATTCCCTTCTCAGGATGAAAAATGGAAACCAATGGCTTGTAATCGGTTTCTAATACAAATTTAGTACCATATAAAAACTGGTGAAATTTATTTAACCCAAAAATTATTGACAATGCCTCTTTTTCGATTTGCGAATAATTTTTTTCGCTATTAGACAGTGTTCTGGAAACGCAATTGGTTTACAAGTTTCATTTGGTAAAATGTGCGAAATTATTGCACCAATTCCTACTGAACTGGCATCGGTCGTCAATTTAATTGGTAAATTTGAATTAAAATGTATAAGAACATCATCAGAAGTTAATACTTCTTTCATATTTTCAAAACCTATCTGACATTCTTTAGACCATTGCCATTTCACATTTTTTTTAGTAACTTATACAGCGGATTTAATTTAGTGGACAAATTAGGAATAAACTTTCCGTAATAGGTGATTAATCCTAAATATGACTTTAATTGTGAAACAGTTTTAGGTTCAGTAGCTTTTTTAATAGCTTCAATTTTAGATTTACTAGGATGCAAACCATGTTTGTCAATTACAAACCCTAAATATTCAATTTTATCTTGAAAAAACTACATTTATTGAAAGCTAATTTAAGTCCCGCATCTTCTAAGGTAGACAATACCTGGTCTAGTCTTAAAATGTTCAGTATCATCTTTGCCTGTTACCAGTATGTCGTCTAAAAACAAATAACACCATCTAAATTTTGTAACAGAGACTTCATCATTTTCTGAAATTTTGAAGGTGCACATGCAATACAAAAAGGAACTCTTGTGTATTGAAACAGCCCTCTATGAGTTGAAATTGTAACACATTGTTGATATGCATGTGATAAATCAAGTTTCATTCTTGGCAATGGATACTGATCCATCTCTAAATACAGATTGATAGTAATTTTAAAATCACCACAGATCCGAACTTCCCTGATTTTTTGAAAACCGGTACAATTGGAGTAGCCCAAGTTGCTGAAGTCAACAAGCTTTAAAATTTTTAAATCCACTAGTCTTTTTATCTTTAATTCTACTTTTTTTTCTTAATGTATGTGGAAGCGGTCTGGGTTTAAAAAACTTAAGCAGAATATTTTCCATTTTGAAATGTAATGATACTTCATGCTTATTAAAAGTACCTAATTATTTTGAAAATAAGGTATTGTATTTATTTACTAATTTCTTTATTGACTATTATTAGTATAGTATATTGCCATACTTAACGCATATTATTAACTCATGCTTACTAAATAGTATCTTTCCTGACATGTGGAAAAAAGCAGCAGTCATACCTATTCCAAAAACAACCAATGTTAATGATTTGAAGGATTTAAGACCCATAAGTTTGTTACCGGTGCTTTCCAAATTATTAGAAAAAATTATGAAGTCCTAAATTGAATGCTTTTTACATAGTAATAAAGTGATTCCAAATACCCAATCAGGTTTTCGCTTTGGATACAATTGTACTACTACTCTGACTCATATAACTGATGATCTATTAAGAGCTCGTAACAGTAATAAGGTTTCCGTATTTGTTTCACTAGATTTCAGCAAAGCTTTCGATACTATCAATCATTCTATACTTCTTTCGGTCTTAAAGTACATTGGTTTTGGAACATCGGCAGTAGCTCTTATCAAAACTTATTTGGAAGAGTACAACTATGTGGCTCGGTCTCAATATTTAAACCTATTACTAAAGGTGTTCCGCAAGGTTCAATCATTGGGCCGCAACTATTTACCATTTATACTTCGAATTTTTACAAACAAGTAACTACTTGTCAGATACACATGTATGCGGACGATACCCAGCTTTACCATTCATTCGATCTTATAGATAAGCACATCCCCATCTAGAAAATAAATCAAGACCTTGAAAATATATTTAATACGGCTAATGTACATAACCTAGTAATTAATGCTTCCAAATCAAATGTTATTTTATTAGGAAATAAACCTGATCTTACCGAACTACGATCGTCTTCTACTTTTACGTTGAATAACAAAATCATTCCTATTGTTCAAGAAGCACGTACATTAGGTTTGATCATAGATAATACTTTTCGTTATACTATCTAAATAAATAATTATATTAAAAGATCATACATTCAAATAAAAAATATTTACCCCCATAGACAATCTCTAACAACTTCTGTTAAGACGATGCTATGTGAAAAGCTAGTTCTATCAAACTTTACATATTGTTCGAACATCTATGGCCCACCTATTACTAATGATACCTCACAAAGAATACAAAGAGTGCAAAATTCCTGTCTTAGACTTATATTTGGAATTAAAAAATATCAGAAAATTTCTTATAAGTTAGAGGATATTCAATGGCTTAATATGCATAATAGACGTCTGTTAAATGCTTCCGTATTTTATCATAGGATAATTTTCACCCTCCCTCCCTATCTCTACAACAAGATCACTTTTAGAACTGATGTGCACCATTTGAACTTACGTCATAAGTATGTAATTACGCCTCCACTTCACAAGACGACCTTATTTCAATCAAGTTTCAGTTATCCGGTAGCCAAAGTTTACAATGATTTGCCGCAGCATTTTAAAGAACTTTCTGTTGCCCAGTTTAAATATAAGATGAAGCAATTTTTGTTTCATAAACAATTTTGTAAATAAGTAAGAGTGTAATTTTAATTTTAATTTTAATTTTAATTTTAATTTTAATTTTAATTTTAATTTTAATTTTAATTTTAATTTTAATTTTAATTTTAATTTTAATTTTAATTTTAATTTTAATTTTAATTTTAATTTTAATTTTAATTTTAATTTTAATTTTAATTTTAATTTTAATTTTAATTTTAATTTTAATTTTAATTTTAATTTCAATTTTAATTTTAATTTTAATTTTAATTTTAATTTTAATTTTAATTTTAATTTTAATTTTAATTTTAATTTTAATTTTAATTTTAATTTTAATTTTAATTTTAAATTTAATTTTAATTTCAATTTCAATTTTAATTTTAAATTTTAATTTTAATTTTAATTTTAATTTTAATTTTAATTTTAATTTTAATTTTAATTTTAATTTTAATTTTAATTTTAATTTTAATTTTAATTTTAATTTTAATTTTAATTTTAATTTTAATTTTAATTTTAATTTTAATTTTAATTTTAATTTTAATTTTAATTTTAATTTTAATTTTAATTTTAATTTTAATTTTAATTTTAATTTTAATTTTAATTTTAATTTTAATTTTAATTTTAATTTTAATTTTAATTTTAATTTTAATTTTAATTTTAATTTTAATTTTAATTTTAATTTTAATTTTAATTTTAATTTTAATTTTAATTTTAATTTTAATTTTAATTTTAATTTTAATTTTAATTTTAATTTTAATTTTAATTTTAATTTTAATTTTAATTTTAATTTTAATTTTAATTTTAATTTTAATTTTAATTTTAATTTTAATTTTAATTTTAATTTTAATTTTAATTTTAATTTTAATTTTAATTTTAATTTTAATTTTAATTTTAATTTTAATTTTAATTTTAATTTTAATTTTAATTTTAATTTTAATTTTAATTTTAATTTTAATTTTAATTTTAATTTTAATTTTAATTTTAATTTTAATTTTAATTTTAATTTTAATTTTAATTTTAATTTTAATTTTAATTTTAATTTTAATTTTAATTTTAATTTTAATTTTAATTTTAATTTTAATTTTAATTTTAATTTTAATTTTAATTTTAATTTTAATTTTAATTTTAATTTTAATTTTAATTTCAAATTCAATTTCAATTTCAGTTTCAGTTTCAGTTTCAGTTTCAGTTTCAGTTTCAGTTTCAGTTTCAGTTTCAGTTTCAGTTTCAGTTTCAGTTCCAGTTCCAGTTCCAGTTCCAGTTCCTGTTCCAGTTCCAGTTCCAGTTCCAGTTCCAGTTTCAGTTTCAATTTCAATTTCAATTTCAATTTTAATTTTAATTTTAATTTTAATTTTAATTTTAATTTTAATTTTAATTTTAATTTTAATTTTAATTTTAATTTTAATTTTAATTTAATTTAATTTTAATTTACTTTTGATTTCGATTTCGATTTCGATTTTAATTTTTATTAATAATTAATTAATTATTTTCATTTTTTTGTACACCACAGAATTTAGTTTAAGTTAATTTAAATTAGTATCACATAGTCTAGGCAAATTATGTATTATTATTATTGTTATTATTATTATTATTATTATTATTTATGTACCGAACCTGAGAAGTGCCTAAATTAAAAATGTGTAAAAATCTCTATCAATATAAGTTGACTACCGTTTTTAATTACATTAATGACATTAGACATGTTATTATATTGAGTAACTAATTCACATTTTCCTATTGGGCAAATTTTTCTTTGATTATAAAAAAACAGCAATTATCATTTGGTATAGTAATTCCGTCTCAGAAGAATTGTTTTTGTAAAATTCTTCAAAAACATCAGAAACCATGGAGCCAGTATTAATTAAAAAATCGTAATTTATGTTATTTATTTGTATTTTTACTTTAAAATTATTGTCATTATTTTGATTTTCTAAATTAAACATTCCTTCTTCAGTTAAGAAATTGTTTGAATTATTAAAATGTTTACATACATTTTTTATTTTTTAATTGATTACTAGTTACCTTTTCTTTACAAACCGTCGCAATATGATTGGTTTTACCATAAATATAGCAGGATTTGTTACGGAAAAAGCAACCTCCCGAATCGTGATTATTTTTACCATAAATATTACATTTGTTCCGTCAAAAACTCTTGCTGACAGATGTTGATGGTCGATGGCCATGAAAATTTTTCTTGATTTTACTTGGTGCAGCGCAGGTTACCATTTTAAAGACAACATCGTTGCGGTTTTGAATTGCGACCTCTTTCGATGAAGTGATTTCCACCATTTTCTTGAAATCTGTCAAAGTGATTTCCTCAAAAAGTCTAACTTTTACTGAACCCGAGTCGTATCCGGTCACAAATTTATCACGCATTAGCGTCTCAATAGTTTATTTCGAAAAACTACACGGTGCTGCTAACCCGCGCACTCTATCCGCCCATTCACACGGCGTTTCATTAGCATTTTTGACGGCACTATAAAATTTACACCTCGACGCACAAGTCGGTTCTTTGGGACCGAAATGAGAACTTAATAATTTAATTAATTCTTCATATTCAACTTCTTCAGATAATTTAGGTACACACAAATCATATATTAATTTGTATGATTCTTCATTTAAAATATTGAGCAAAATTGCTCTTTTCTGGCAACACCTTCAATTTTATTCGCCAGAAAATAATTTCAAAAATAAAATCAAATTCTCGAAGATGTCCGATTCCTTCTCTGGCCATATTGGAATTTCACACGATTTAAATTTACACAATTTTATGATTTAATTTAAATTAACTTCACCACTAATTTTGATTTATTTTTAAGCGACTGCGCCAATTGTAGTGTCTTTTAGGTGATAGGTATTAAATGGAAGTTAACAATTTAATTTAAACACGATTTATTTATTGTTTTACTACACATTGCTAAATTATGAGTACCACGTTTTGGAATTTTTAATATTTTGATAATGCCCATGCATGCGCGCAAGTCCTTCCACACTTGTCGTTCGTATGAACGTAAAATAGACGTTATATTTGTTGATTAATACACCACACCTATAATTCCTTTTTCCACTACTAACTTTAGAAATGATCATTATTGACCGGTTGTTAAATCGAGAAATTGTTTTTATTCACAATCATATTGTAAAATGTCAATTACCATGGATATGAAAAGTAAGAAAATAGCCGATTATCCAATTCACATTGAAATTTTTTAGCAGCTAGCCGGAAAAAATGTTACTGACTTGTACTGCTGGTGGGACAAACTTTAAAGACAGATTGTTTTTGTTAAATGTCACGCATGAGCTTTATGATGTTAACCTAACCTGAACATTTGTAGGTACTTTGCTGTAGTAATTTTTTATATAGTAGAGTGCATCAAAATAGAAAAAAGTTTGATTTTTTATTTAACAAAATTAGGTAATTCGAGTTCCCATATGTATTATGGTACACATTGAAGAATGTTTTAATTTTGCTTTTGCAGAGAAATTGAACTATGCTTTCAACGATTCTCTAACAGTTGCTGAAGAAGGCTGAGAAGTGTCAGTCTGTTCAGTTGCAAAGTATGTATTAATTCTACTTAATTTTGAATACTTTTAAAGCCGAAAGTTGCTAGCCTGTTTCTATAAAATAGGTGATACATAGTTAACCACGAGAGATTATCGCCAATGTTGTGGCTTTTATGAAGAAGGAAGCTGAGTGTGTTGCAAATAAGCAAAAGTTGTAGATTCCAATTACCAACTACAAGCAACGAGTCATGGCAACAACGGGCATATACGAAAAGTTGTACAAAACAATCGTACAAGAGTCAAAAACTATTATTGCTGAAGCATCTTTTTCTACTTCAAGGAAGAAGCGACCCAAGAAAAAGTCTTATAAGTTTGTAGAAGGGTAATAACAAGCTGTTTGGACTATTATTATTGATTTTTTATGTAAGGACTACAAAAGGTAACATACTTTTATGATATTTACATTAAAGCAGAAGCAGCTGAGATTACATCTAAAGATTTTTAAGTTTAAATGACTTATACCTACTTTGAATAATAACAGGTGCGACATGTGATTAAATTAATAAGTTTCATCTATTTGGACATAAAATATTGATAGCGACATCAATAAAAAAATTAAGAATTATACGTAATAATTAATTATTAATTTATAGGTTTCTCCTGGTCCGTTGGATCATTTGTCTCGAGTTAGAGGTAACGGTCAATGAAACTTCATGCACTGAGGACAATCTCAAAATATTGATGCCATCGCATGATGTTAGGATTAAAAGAATTAAATACTTGAAACAGCTTTTTATTATCAGATAAAACTGATATGATTTCTTGATTTCGTAAAATTAGTTATGACCAATCTGCAACCAAACCAGAGTTATATGAAATAATTAAGAACTATAAGAGTTTACAAATTAGATTTGTTGATGCACGAGCATGGGCAATCGGTTCTTTGCCTACCTCCGTACCATCCAGAATTGAACTCGATAGAAAAAAAAGTGGGCTCAAGTTAAGCATTCAGTAGCAGTCCATAATGTATTATAAGCAAAACATGAACCAACTACTATCATCGTCAAGAAAAGCTTTTGATAAAGTAATAAATGAAAACTGGGCTGCAGTTTGTGACGAATTATTTCCTAAATAATTGGTTAATTGAGAAATTTTCTTCCTACAGTATAAGCCGTCGTGTTTACACTAATGCGTCTGAATATGCATTCTTATATTAGGCAGTTTGGGGATTTTACCTGTTTAGAGTTGCTTGTTCGATTTGGTATCAGTGTATTCTGAAATTAACACCTCGTCGGCTCGCAAAATGATACGTTCTTTTCCTATTAAATCTTCTTTGTGAAAGGGTGTACTTGGAAAATGCTGTCTAAAAGTTAAACAATTGGACACGTGCTTAATAATAGCAAGTGAAGTAAAATCGTCCCATTTTAATTAGGGAATAAATTTTTAGTTACGATTCCAGTGTAAGTACCTTTCTTTCTTTTACTTTCCTTTGTTTTAATGAAGTATTTGTTTTTACGGGTTCTATTAATTTTAGGCACCTTTTGTTTGTTGGGCGTTTTCTTTCGTTTTAGTCGTTCGGTTGACGTACTTCGTTTTAATTAGTCGATAGATATTGGATGAGGGTTGTACTGGCAATATTAATATTCCAAAAATTATAACGTTTTGAAGTAGATATCACACCACCGTTGTAATTTACTGGAAAACTTAGTAAACTAATTACAAAGTCAACTATACTTATATGGTTAATCAACTTCCCTGGAGGCCATCGTCGAGTCAAGGCTACCACTCAAGATAAGCCGGTTTTTTAATCATTGATGCAGCCCAGCAACTGTGATCAGTGGAGTCCAGTTTGGTTTGCTTTTCTTTCTGGATACCCAAATACTAGATTTGGATACGAGAGCTGTTATCTCTACCGATTAACTATCGAATACGGAAGAATTCCTAGTTTCACGAGCTAAGTTAATTCTTTATGCATGTCATTCATTAATTTTGTCGGGTTATATGTATTTGTATCGTGGTTGAAAGTTTAACAACGTACCTTTTTTGGCGCCTATTCTTATCCTTATGTAAACTCAAAGGATCCTTTAAGTACAATTAATTATGTGCGCTTTGAACTTATTTAAATAATCGGCCACGGTCCGGTACTCGTCGTTAATTGTTATTAAGTACCTTTAGAACCATATTTTGTTGTGCAAATTACGTGTAGGGATTTATCAGTGTTCGCGACGGTCAAATAAGCTAACCTATTTGGGGGCGTTTGCGCCTCGAATTTATATTCGGATTTTTAACTCGAGTAGTATTTGATAACTATATATGCTATTGATTTTATTTGATATTGTCTATTGGTATATTTATGTGTTTCTCGATGTGTTGAATTGAACTCTAGCCGCTATAACAATATACAGATTTCTATGCACGTACGGTCTGTCTCTGTATCTATGAGTACCTAGTGGTTCTAGATATTTCTTTTACATAATCCTAGGTGGCGCTTTATAAATTTTCCGAGTAGTATAGAGGCCTTCTTTGTAAACGATTTTCAATCCACCCACGACCACTTCCGAAAAAAAAAGATGCCAAGGAGTCATCGAACACTGCTATGTATTTATTTTCATTGTTTACCAATTAACCGTAACAAGTTTGTGCTCATGTGGGCAAGGTAGAGCAAGTTTATAAAAACAAGGAACATATTATTGTCAACGTTTTTGACAGAATAGCATTGATTGTCAATACTGGAAGTTCTGATAAAGAACACAGCATAACAGAATCGGAAATATCAGATGACGATTTGGGCGTTATTTATATCTATATATCTTAAATATTTTTTTTCCTTTAATAATGAATACGCTTTTGATATATTATTGATAATTGCATTTAATGTAAATGGTAAAAAATCTTTGTTACTGTTTTAGTACTGAATTGACTGTTCTTTGTTGTGATAGAATAATTGAAATTTTGTTACGTCACGGCCTGTACAACATTTTTTTAAGATAATAATTAAGCTTTTTATTTAGAAAAATTAATTGTAATATTTGAATTTTTGATAAGTGTTTATTGTCACATTGAGACAACCTTCAATCTCTTTTTTACTAATTGTAATATGTGGTGCCTTTGAGTGTATAGTAGTGGAAGAAGGCCTTGGCATTTGAGGACGTATCAATCACTAATGCCTCCTGCTCTGACTCTATTGTTCATGCATCCTGCGAAGACAACATATGTGCCACTTTAACTTGACGATCAAGTGATTTTTCAACGTATCTTTTGGCCACTGCACTTGACTTCCAACCACCTAGTCTCTTTAAGTGTAACATATCTCCACCATTGTCTGCGAATAATGTAGCAGCAGTCCTTCGAAAACAATGCCTTGTGTACATGTCAAAATCACTTAATTTTAAATAAATTGCAATTGTTTTAGGAAATTGTCCAATGGCATTGTGATCAAAAGGTTGTCTAGTTATCCTTCTAAACCTCAACTGCATGAACAGTCTGTCATTTTCAATATGTTTTTGAAGAGCAATATATTCTTGTAATATTACAATCCATTGACGATTAGTTATCACAAAAGACCGGGTTTTGTATGGTTTTGTGTCGGGAATATTAATACAAACCATATCTTTTAGAAAGTTTATGTCGGCTACTTTCATTTTAAAGAATTCATCACTCCGACAGGCACCAGACACATCAATTATTAAAGCAACCTAAAATGTATGTGTAGGAATGTATTTGTAAAATAAATAAAAAATATTTTTTAAGGAAGAAATTCTAACGGAGCTTTATTTAAAAATTTTTCGATGTTTGCAGAGGTAAGACATTTTAATTTTTTTAGGAAAACTTGTAATTTTGCAAACTGTGACATGTCGATTTTTTCGTGAATATTCAAAACTTTTCGCAGCATGAAATATGTCGCCCATATAGTTGAAGTTTTTTTACTTTTGCCAATTCACATTTTCGGAAATTTTATACACTCCCTTGTCTTGACACCAATCCTTAAATGTTCTGTATAATAATCATCCCTTACTTTTTTCTGGAAGTAATTGTTTTTCTTCTTTTCAACCGCTTCTCTTAATTTGGACAAAAAAAAATGATTTTAAATAAAATAGTATACAAATCTCGGTGTGAAGTTTTTTTATTAAATGTCTCAAGTTAAAATTTACCTCGACGCTACGCGTCTCGGTAAATTTGATCTCTCGACAAGAATGAAACTTTTCCCACCTCGGTATGTAATATACTCTTCTTTACCTTTTGCCAGACCCCTTTAAAGATAATTTTTTTATTGACCAAGGTGAATAATGAATTGTTCAATTGTTGATAGTCAAAGCAAAGTAGATTATAACATAAAAATATGTATTTAATTACTAAATTAAGCGAACGTAAATGTAGGCAACCAACTATACTTCACAGTACAAAACAAAAGTATATGCATCCCGAATAAATGCATCTAAATCTAACTTACACAACAAAAAATAAAAAGAAATATAACACGAAAAGCCTAACCTAAATTAATTCGTCGATTTATCTTTAACATAGTAATTAATTATGCAGTTATTATATTATCTTGCTGGACAGACTTTTCCCGAGTATGTTGGAAAAGTAAGGTTGATAGTAGTTGATGAAATGTTCTCCAATCGTCATCTGGATCGACATTAGAAAAAGTGTTAGATTAGTAGATGCAATCGAGGTCTGCAAAGTTATTATCAAAATCGATTACCTTGAACTTCTTAATGTTACGTTTACAACTGCATTGTAAAGGTTATGGCAACGTGATCCGATATTCCAACTGGCGGCCCTATTTCATAACTCGTTACGAGTTCAGTATTGTTAGTGAGTAGAAGATCCAACATTGATGATTGCTCACCAGTTCTAAGTCCAGTGAAGTCCGAAATTAGTTGAGACAATCCACATCTGTTCATTGTATTAAAAAAATATGTAGGAGCATTATGGGGAGCAGGAGTACTGTTAATAGGCCAGATGAAATCTCCAAGTATAACACAGTTTTCCGAATTCAATATTAAGGGCGCCAAGTTCTAATAGCCTAAGAGAAGGAAACTAACAACGAACTACTTGCTAGTAGCAATTCGGCACCGTAAAAGTGATTAAGAGGAATCAGGTTTATAAGACAAGAAACGCAGCTTACCAATAACATTACATTACATTATTTTAAGTCACACACAAAAAAAACAAACAATGTAAGCTAAAAGACAAATAAATATCACAATAATTATTATACAAATTTTCAAGTGATCTGTGAAATTACATGCAGGACGCCACAATTTAATTCGTGTAGTTCATTTGTATATGTTGTGATGTAACAGGACCTATTTTAAATTGACCGCGTAAATGTTACCATTTTACAAAAATAAAACCTAGATGAATTCAACAACTACGTTATGTAAGGATGTCAATACACTGATTTACTTTCGGTGGGAGGAGGAATAAGGTTAGTTCAAAAATAAAAGTCACAATAAAGGTAAACTCACCAAATAGGATTAATATTTATTTTCCTTACAAAGTTCACCTTTAACCATGCTCGGCGTCGTATCGGTGAAAAAGAGCATGGGAGAAAACTTCACCGTTTATGCTGTTTCTATCATTGTCTAATCAAATTAGAATTAACATCATAGCAACACAATAAGGCTAAAACTAGTCACACATTGTACATTTCAATTGTCGGACTAAAATATCCGGATGCGTCTAGTAAGTCTTAAGACGTTAAAATATTGTTCGCTGTTTTGTTAATACAAAACGATATTATTCATTAAAGCTTGTGTACCTTTAATGGAAAGTTGTTTCCTTTAAATAAATACCGGATAATTGGTTCAACGTTTATGTTTTTAAAAAAATAACAGGGTGGCGCACACTCAGAAACTTACTTCGACGATATCCACATGTGGCTATTGCTTACTGATAAATAACCAACCTTATAAAATTACGCTACACCTTTACAATACCTTCACTCATAAAAGACATAACCTCGGACACCATCTAAGCAAAACTGAAGAATGTTAGAATCGGGATGCCACCGAAGGTACCAAGTCCCTGGGTTCACGGGATCATGGCTAAAGTTGCATTGTTTCATAACTTCAAAGTCAGGACTACAGACTTCCGATAGTAGTAAATATCTAAGTGTTATTAAACCAGCACTACACAGTTATGTGTACAAATACCAGTCATCAAATTTAAACGTCAGCCTGTACTCAAATTATATAAATTATCCTGTTGCAGTTAGAAGCACGGGTGAAAGTGTTAGTTCATTCAAATAGAAATTCATAACATTTAAGCATAACGTAACTTTAAAGGTAAAGGTTTAATATTCATAAATTAAAACATTACTTAAGTCTTGTAAGTTCTGATTACAATACGATAACAAATCAAGGAAACATAACTTCTACTCGAATAGAAATTAAACTTTGTTACTCTTTTATTGTTATTTTGGCCATTCAAGATTATTTAGTTATTGCGCAATAACATGTCAAGATTTTCTTTGTCTTTTACACAAAGGAAAATCATCTAAATAAAACTTGCCCCTACACAAAAATATCCTCAAATTTCTCATGTAACGCCAACTATCTAATTTAATTGCAAATCAAATAAATAAAAGATTACCTACAAACACGAAAACCACACCCTAACTTTTATTACTTTTACATCTAGTTACACCTCTATCTTCTCTCTTCCCCCCAATTCCCCGCACTTTTACTTTTTCTTTTCGGTGGTGTCTAAATTACCTACAAACAAAGAACCAAAGACCCTGCAACCAACATTACACATAAAAATCAAGTATTATTAAAACACGTTTAACTCGAGGATACTACAATGTAAAGTACGCTCATGAATTTAATTACCTATAAATGGTCAATAATATTAAACATATGCAGAATACAGAAATTATGTGCCAATGAGTTATCTAAGTAATTACCTTTATAGGACAAGATCGTAGTTTTTAATTAGTTTATGAATATTCAGGGACAGCAATCGCGGTGGATTCAGCGCCAAATGTGTACCGAAATAATAAAAAGCCTACAAACGGTGGCTAAAGAAATGTTCCCGAACAATGTACCCTTACAAAACTCTTACAGAAAATTAGCTGAAGGCAAACGACACACAAGACTAATTAACAGGTTGGCTGCGTTACCGGTCCTCCGGGACCGGTGCTCGACTTTGTCTCAGTGCGGCAGTGGGAATATGGTAACTGTGCTAATTTGTGGGAGCTATAATTATCTCAATATAGCTTTGATTCCAACTTTACAGGTACCTTCAGGTTTGTTATCATCTCCAGAATTCAGAAGTACCAAAAAATTTACCGGTCCCCGAAGACCGGTAACGCACAGAAGTACAAATTCATTACTAACATGCGGTACCGGGCCCACGGGACCGGTGTTGGAGCTTATACTATCCTCAGCATAAAAAGTGCGCAGAACAATTTTCAGCGTTTTCGGTGTATTACAAACCAGTTTTCGTCTTGCTCTCACTGTGAACATGTCGAGTCGTGCGAAAAAATATTGCTTTTAGCTGAAAGCAAGTTCCTAAGTGATAATTTAGGTGCAGTTCCAATTGACGAGTGTGAAACGACACAAACATTTAATAAAAATGATAACGTCGATTATTCTACCGAGTGTGATGTTCCAGGGCCGTCGACGAAAATTTCACATGATAAATCGCCTATGCAAGCCCTGGAAAGTAATGCTGATTCTGAGGTAGACTTTGACTCGGACGACTCTGTTCGTGATCAAAACTACGTGCCATCATCATCATCAGACTCTGAGAGTGGTGGAAGTAGTGACGATGAATACTTGCCATACACTGATATCGAGAATGATGTTAATTTTGAAGAAGTACCGACAAATAATTTTACGCCTCAAGAAGACTGGCATGACATTGATGAAGCTGATAATAATATTTATCGTCATCAGGAGTCGGGTATAATGAATTTTGATGTCAATGCAATAAAAATCCGATAGATGCGTATCAGTTATTTTTGACACAAGATTTAATACGCCTTATTGTTCAAGAAACAAACAGATTTGCACGTCAGATGTTGAATAACCAGAACTCTTCAAAATCTCGGCTAAACATGTGGGTTGATTGTAACGAAGACGAAATAAGACGTTTCTTTTCAGTTGTCTTGGTTATGGGACTGAATGACCTTCCTGCTTTAAATTTGTATTGGTAAGATGTGATGTTTCATAACGAGTTTATTGCAAACACAATTACGCGGGATCGATTCCTTTTGTTATTGCGATGTATACATTTTTGTAATAACGAAACTGTTGATAGAACCGATCGACTATACAAAATACGAAACTTACTAGAAACTATAAATAATAATTTCAAAGAAGTGCTAACACCGGGAAGAATTCTTGTCATCGATGAGAGTATGGTGCCTTTTCAAGGGAGATTGATCTTCAAACAATACATCCCAAATAAAACTCACCCCTATGGGATTAAATTGTACAAACTGTGTACAGTCGACGGATATACAAGCAATATAATTGTGTACACAGGCAAAAATGAGAGAAGCCCTGAAGTAAGTCACTCTGAACAGATAGTGCATGATCTTTTGATAAATATAAACCCGAAGGACGGACACTATTTATATGCTGATAATTTTTATTCCGGTTTGCATTTAGCGGAGTCATTATTCGAGCAAAAGATTATCTACTGTGGTACTATGAGGTCAAATCGGAAAGGTATACCTAAAAATTTGCCACAGAAAATGAAAAGAGGTGACGTTTTCGGCACACAAAGAGGTCCTTTACGAATAATCAAATGGATGGATAAACGACCTGTTTTAATGTTGAGTACAGATCCAAGTCATACTGCAGAATGTGTGCCTACTGGTAAGCGGACCAGACAAGGTGATGATATATTGAAGCCGAAAGTAATTATTGACTACAACAAAGCCAAAAAGGAGTCGATTTTAGTGATCAGATGTCTTCCTATCATTCGGTTCTACGCAGAAGTCTTAAATGGTACCGAAAATTGGCTTTTGAAATTTTATTTGGAGTATGCATTGTAAATTCTTGGATACTCTATAATAGAATAAGTTTGTCTAAGGTTTCCATAACAGAGTTCAGGAGAAAATTGGCACAAGAATTAATTTTGACACCCAGTGCACAAGGAGATCCAGTAACTCCGAAAAGAGTACCACATACATTCACCAAGCCGTCAGGACCAGGTAAAAGAAGAGGAGACAATGCCAAGGCTGCTACAATAAATTGCGCGAAAGTTACTCCAGTAAGGAAGCTAGTAACTTAGTTACAAAAGTGACCAGTTATTGCAGTGACTGTCCTGGACAACCAGGAATGTGTCTTCCATGTTTTAACGAAAAGCACAAGAAGTAATGCCTCCCTAGATTTTATACAAACAATTTTATTTTGAATTTTCTTTAGAACTTTGTGGAAATGTATATTTATTTTTGTATTTTTTATAATTTTTAATAAATATTTCATATATTTGTAAACAGCCAGAATAATTATTCAAAAAAATGAAAATGAATATCTGCCTAAGCAATATAAGCAAAAAAATATATGCCGAAACACAGGGGTTTGACAAACAAAATGATCGTACAGTGACGCGACTGCAAACATAAGTAGTAATGGGAATTAGGAAGATAAGTGCAAAACAGATTTGTCGTAGATTCAATAGTGTTTGTGTTACAAAAAAAATTGACTATATGATTACCGGTCCTCGAGGACCGGTGCCGCACTAGAGTAATAGACGGTTACCGGTCCTCGAAGACCGGTAACGCATGATTGCAAAGAAGTACGATTTCAATGACGCAGTCAACCTGTTAAGCGTACGGCGCAATGTTCATGATAACTAATTAAAAAGTTTAACACGCAAAATCGCCATGTGCTGACGACACGTTAGTATTAACCGCACGAGTGCTACCGTTTAAAACTTTAATTTTAGAAATGCGTCACTCGCGGGATAATAACATAAAAGAACAGACCTGTATGTTGACCACCCTCCAATGAGTATCCACCGATAACAGTCCAGGTGGTATTCAAATCTCGGCCGCTTGACTAGTAGCCGTTGCCACTACGTTGTCTATGACATTGCAGCAACCGCACAGAACGAAGACTTTAGGCAGCTGAAGAGAACATTGACCACGTCGAAGTAAGACAATAACAAAATCAACAAAAAAGAGGAGCCAAAAGAAAAAGCCTGAAAGCAAAGTCGTCCCTCATTGGATGTTGTGTAACCAACTATATACAGATTGTAGAAATGTAGCTACCGTACAGGTTACATGTGAATCAAAATACTAAATTTAGTACAAAATAATTATATTTCTTTCTTAGTGATAGATTATCCTTCTTGATGGTGAGGGTTATTTAAAAAAAACTCGTTTATTTTTGATTCATTTTTAAGCAACGTTTCGGAAACTTTTTTTTAAGTGATGCTTCCTTCATCAGGCTCTGGAGATGATTAGAAAAACGAATTAACAATTGATATACATAACTTACTACATTACACAATTATAACTGGTTAAGATAGAAAATAACTTACTTAATTGATGTAAAATAAGGTGGTCATGCTTGAAGTTACGAACAATTTTTCATAGTACACTATTATAAAACTTGTAAATATGAATATGAATAAAATAACACTTATAATTACACAAAATAAATAACATAGATAAATAAATACTTGTAAATAACACTATGAACTATAACAAACGTACATTGAGTAAAATCCACAAACATTTGAATTGAATTTAATGTGAAAGTTGTATAAAAGTTGTATAAAATGATGAGTAAGCGATAATAAACGTCGGCGTTATAGAAACGTAAATATTAAATTTTTGGATAGAAAATTGACATCAGTAACAAATATTATGTAAATTTTTATTAAAAGGTCTTTATGATATAATTTTGATTTTACTAATTATATTGTTATAACATGTACTCAGATTTTGGCTGTCTGTTTTGAAGTTAATATTATTTTTGTACAGGTTTATATGTAACATTTCTGATATAAGACGTTTATTGTAATTTTCTTCAAAGTCCAATATTGCTAAGATTTGTGAGATCAAAATTGTGACCCGTTGATAAATGATGTATCTAGAGTGCTGTATTGTCACTATTTTTCGTACAGTCATACTTATGATTTTTCATTCTATTGATTAGTTTTTGTTTTATTTGACCTATATAGTACATATTGCATCCTAAACAATTAATTTTGTAGATAACGGAAGATTTTTGTGTAGAAATAATTTTGTCTTTTAGTTTTGTGTAACAGTATTGTATATAGTGTTTTTATTGTATAAAATTATTTTTAGTTGATTATTCTTTAATATAATAATTATTTTATAACTTAGGTAAGATATGTTGATTAGTTTTTGTATTGTATGCATGTATTAGTTGAAACAGGATTATTTATGTCATTAGTAATATTAGTAACATTTAGTTGATTATTGGGTGGTGGAATATTATTATAGTAAATTAATTTTGTAGATAGTTTTCTTGGATAGTTATTTTTTGTAAAATTATATTCAGTAGATTTAAATTTTTTCTAATGTTTAGCACTAAATTCCAAATTTATGTACCCGTATAATCGTAACACTATGCCAATTATTGATGTTATAAAAGATTGTGAGGATATTATATCATTACATGATGATAATAACAAAGAAAGATTAAGAGGTAAAGTAGTCAATTGCATTACCAATTATATGAATAAACCATCTATAAATTGGAAAAAAAATGATTTATTTTAAATAAAATTATTAAAAACACTATTAAATTTAAAAATCAATTTAATGACATAATTATCTGCAGATCTGATAAAGGGAATTCTACGGTGTTAATGAATAAAGAAGAATATATAGTCAAAATTAATAATTTACTAAATAATGATGATATATATAAAAAATGTAATCGTTGATCCTACTAATACATTCCAAAACAAAAATAATAATATTGTTAATACTTTATATAAAAAAGGACACATATAATTTTACATTTTTTTCCCTTTCTCCCTTTTTTTTTTCTTTCTCTTTTTTTTTTTTTTTTTTTTTTTTTTTTTTTTTTTTTTTTTTTTTTTTTTTTTTTTTTTTTTTTTTTTTTTTTTTTTTTTTTTTTTTTTTTTTTTTTTTTTTTTTTTTTTTTTTTTTTTTTTTTTTTTTTTTTTTTTTTTTTTTTTTTTTTTTTTTTTTTTTTTTTTTTTTTTTTTTTTTTTTTTTTTTTTTTTTTTTTTTTTTTTTTTTTTTTTTTTTTTTTTTTTTTTTTTTTTTTTTTTTTTTTTTTTTTTTTTTTTTTTTTTTTTTTTTTTTTTTTTTTTTTTTTTTTTTTTTTTTTTTTTTTTTTTTTTTTTTTTTTTTTTTTTTTTTTTTTTTTTTTTTTTTTTTTTT
>JALBCR010004565.1:0-152500 GCA_030710515.1 Abscondita cerata | reverse complement strand
CGTTCAAAAACGCTGTGTGAATTTGAGTTACAGAATTCGCGCCCTGATTGTTTTGCAACGATTTCCACATATGAGTCAGCTATTGTGTCTGAGCAAGCAACATTCCACAGTAAGCACTTTTCCTGACTCCAAGGAATTATGGTTAAATGGTCAAACAATGGTCATATGGTAAAAAATTCGAAAAAACAGGAGGAAAAACAACACAACACGTAAACTTTCGCTCTAGTTTGTCAAGATTATCATTATGAAGACTATAGTATGGCCTCCAGATTGTACAACAATAAGAAATACTACGATGTATTAATTAATAATGGTGGAACGTAAACGATGTTTTATAAACTCAATGCATTAATCGGTACTTTGTGTCAAAAGGTTTTTTGTTTTGTTCACATTTGTAATTGACTTTTCTTCATACAAAATAAAGTATTCTACTTTAGCACTTATACCATAACAACTATTATACACTTTAGTTTAGAATGTAAATAATTTTAAAGTGCATTTCCAAATCTAAATTTAGAAATGTTTTTTTGTAACTTGAAAGTAGTTTTTAAAATGCGTTTGCAATTGATCTTAAAACTAATTCTCTTCTAGTTACTAATGAAATTGTATTTACAATAACTAATGTTTTACAGATACTTCTTAAGTTTTAAAACTAATCCTCTTCCAGTGAAGACATTAAGAGCACAAATTCTTATTCTATGAAAAGTGTATTGCGTCAGATTATAAAATATGACTAGAAAGACTAGTTACATACAAAAATTATGTCGTCTACTGTAATAAGATTGTATTTACAATCACTAATCTTTCTAAAATATTTCATAGTCTAATGGCACAAGAAAATATAAATAAAGTAAGAACGGTAAATGATTCATTCACCGGTTTTCTTTTATTGTAGATTTTTTGTACCGCAGCTTTTACACATCAGCTTTTATATCACGGTTTTTTTCGGTAGCTTTTTTTATATCCAGGTTTTTGATTTATCGACTTTTTTTCGGTCGATTTTTTTCGAGGCTTTTTTCCGCGGCTTTTTATACCCCGGTTTTTAATTCCCCGGCTATTTTTCCGATGCTTTTTTTCCTAGATTTATTTTGACGCGTGGTAAAATCTGTAGAGGTTTGTTTAGCTGCTTGTAAATAATTACTTTATTTTCCGACTTTAAAATCGAAATAAATAATTTGAGTGTTATTTGTTATTTTAAAAACAGTAAAATAGAAAGTTTTTTGTAATAAAAATTGTGATGTGATTTCTGCTTATATGTAATTTTAAAACTGAGTTTAAAAGTTTAAAAATTATTACAACTTATCAAGAGCACTATTTGCAAAAAAAGAATGGTTTTGCTAATTTAATATATCTATTAATTTAATCAATATCAAGCCGTTTAAACGAACCATCTGTTCCAAATAGATTGTCGGCGTTTCTGGTTCTATCTAATCTTTTTGCCTCATCAACACATCTCTTCTCTTGTTCTTCAATAAACTTCGGGTTATCAGTTACTGTATGTTTAGCGCGCTCTAAAATATACAGTAAATACTATTAAGCATTAAAAAAAGTGTAAAGAATTGGTACCGAATAAATCTGAAATTGAATTTCCACTTCCGCCATAATCCGTTGGAAGGCATTCTAATGGTACATATTTAAACAAACTGTCCAAACGTTTGGTATGAAAATGGAACTATAATTAAAGTTCAAATAAATATTGCAATGTTGTGTATCTTACATACAATACTCAGCAATTCTAAATTCATAAACGGCTTAATTAGACTTAGAAATAAATCAATAAAAGGACCAGTATTTATGAAGTGAATCCCTTTAAGTCTTATTGGTAACGCTTCCTAAAACAGTATTTCTTATAAACCACAATCAAAATTAATTACATCATCAATGCTGATTACAATTCCCCATAATTTTTAACACATCAATAATTTTTGTTCGGCTATTTTACCTGTAGAAACGTAATGATTTTTTTTAAATGACATTATTGGAATTTTGGTTAAATGTCCTAACACAAAACCATCCATATCAAATACAAAAACTATTCCATTCACATTACCAGTTTCCATTAACCAAATATGTATACAAGTACCCAAATATTTTATGTGGGTTTCAAAACTATACGTATCTGAATTGCAATTTATTAATTTTATAAGAAAAACCTGATAACCTTCGGGAGTCATGGTTGGTAATGGTGCATAAACACTGTATAAAAAAACATTAAATGCAAATATTGTTGTTAATCTACAAACCTACGCTTCATTCAAAGTCTTTTTTAGTTCTTCTGAGTTTTTTTTTCCAAAGAATTCTGGCGCCTCAGTCCTTAATGTAAAAAAACTGTCTATAGTTGCTTTGGTCTTTTCAATACTATAATAACAGCTGTGTAAAAAGTAAACTATTTCTAAATCTAAAATTTTACGTATTTCAATTATAGGTAGCTAAAAGTAAATGATTATTTTACCTGAAATTGCTGGTAGGTATAATTGTTTTTCCAGCCATTTTCTAATGTAATCAACATTAGATTTCTTTAAATTCACACATTTATCATACTGTTCTTGCAAGTTGGGCAGCTTTAAAGGCATCTTAATACAATATATACCTTCTGATAAATTTGAATCAAAACGGTAACTATACTAATGCGAAGTCTCTGAGCAACCTTTGTTTTCTGAATTGTATAATTAACACTAATTTAAATAAATTAAAAATTAAATTAAATGTTAAGCGTTGAGATTCAATTCTATTGTTTTCTATTGTTTTTCGAATTAATGTACACCCGTGGACTTAGATAAAGCCCACAACTGTAACATTTGGACATCCCCGTGACATAAAGTTCTTAGTGCACGTAAAGTATTTACAATTTTTAAGGATGTATTAATCCTCTAACAGGTTTGTTTACCTTGTTTGGATTTATATTATAGGTATCTCAAAAAACGCTATTAAAAATTTTGTTTGTCTTAATAGGTATTTTTGGGAAGGTTAACTTTGTAATTTCTATACATTATTCAAAGTTATGTTACATTTTACAATAATTCAGTCCACTTTTTTATTTGTCTTTGATCTTAAAATAAAACAACTTTATTTTTTGAAAAAAAATATTTAGATCGTAAAATCAATTCATGATAAAATCATTCATATAAAACTGTGTTTTGGATTATTTCTAATATTTTTTAAAATTTTACAGATTCTTATTAAATGGATTAATTGTATTATACATTTTGATGATAAAGACGTTTCTCGTGGAATGGTGGACGAAATGTTATAAAAGCTCCTTTCAGTAGAGTAGGAAGTATTTTCAAAAATCTTTCTCTAGATTATTGCAGTGTGATGTAAGAAATTGTCTTAGTATAAAAAAGTCGGCAAAATAATTTAGTGGAAATTCTTCCTTGAAAAATGGAGTATTATGCCCTAGGGTTACAATTCTTGCAGCTTTGATTTTAACTTGATGTGATGTGATTTAGTATATTTTTGTGTTTGTCGTTTATTTTTACATAGTAATCGCTACAGTAACCACAGACGATGAAGTTATAAAACTGTATAAATTCTTCGTTCAGACATGAAACGTTAATTTTTACAAGCTGAAAGAACTTAATGCCTTCGAACACATGTTTACTCCGAACATCAAAAGTATGTTTTTTAAATTATTAACGACCAGTTGCACCAAACTCGGTTAAATTTAATCGTAGGTTAAATACAATAGTATCCAAGGATTAAACATAGCAATGATTGTTCTTAACCTACGATTAAAGTTAATCGAGTTGGGTGCAACTGGCCCTTAGAAAGATAAAAGTAAGTAATGTTTACTTAAAGTCTATATTGACTAATACGGGAATGTTGTTTAAAAAAATATATAATGGTTTTTCAACTAGTTTCGACTACTTCAATTAATATGTTGTCATTATCAAGGAATTAAATTAACTAAATATTATATCATAAAGTGAGGTTAAGCAGTTAGTTTAAAATTTAAATGTATCACATTAACAATTAAACGGTTACAAAATTTAAGATAACTATAACGATAATTATATTCAATCAATTTATTTCTTATTTGAAATTATATACATAAATAAAAGATTCGATTTCTTACATGAAATAAATAAAACAAAACTTCGTATATGAAATTCCCTTTCCCCTTTCTTAATCCCAAAAAAACCAAGTAATACAAAAAATGTATCCCCATATTATTACAAAATTTTCTGGTTGTTCATTAATTTTTATGAAGTTAATTTTTTAATAGTAATAATTTATCGTTTTATTGTTATTAACAACACATAATTTAAATACTGTCAAACCGATTTGTAATGTGTTTGTTTGTATTTATTGTTGTAGACCGTTTTTCTCTCTTAAAAGAAAATCTTTATTCAAAATTACATTTAAAATATAAATAAAATATAGACCTTAAAAGTATTTTACAGTATTTCAATTTTGTGCTGTTAATAACAATAAAACAATAAATATTAGTAATGACAAATTAACTAACAATTCTACTAACCACTTAAGTAAAATGAAAATCATGTTTACATAATATATTTTTCTTATTTTACTCTCGTTTTCTTCTCTTTTCTTTATCACTTCTTTCATCCATCCCATTTTCTGCCCATTTTCTCCAAGTAGTAACCTTCTCTCTCTCACTCTCTCTCTCTTTGGTTCGCAGTTTCACAATTTTCTTTTAAATGCTCAATATTCCCCCACCCTTCGCCACACATCCTACATTTTCTCTCAACATCAATCCTCTAATACATATTCTCTCTTTCCTCATTTCCGCATTTAAACCTAGCTATGATTCTTTTCTCTTTTATACTTCTTGTTCCTTCAGATATTCTGGTACTCCGTCCGTACTTAACTCCTTGTACTTTTATTGTAACTTCCCCTTTTATCTTTGCACTCCTTTCTTGTATCTGTATATCTTTATCTATATTTATCATTTATTTTTCCATACCTCCCCTTCCCTTCTTTTTTGTTTATCTCCTCTCTCGAGTACTTTACCTTTTCGTAATAATTTTTCCTGTCCTCTTCACCGTATTTGTTTAAATATTTCTTCACTTCTTTCCAACATTTCTTTAGTATCTCATTTCCTCCCTGTCTCTTATTCTTTCTTCATATCTCACTGACAATTTTCCTGTCCAAATCTTAATTTTATCTATTTTTACTTCTTCTATTATATATTCTGGTTTTCTTTTCCCAATCCCAATATCCGTTTCCAGTATAAAAATTGTATCTTTTCTAGGCTTTTCCTACTCTTTCCACCCTCATATTTCCGCCCCATACAATAATACACTTTTTACCAACTTCTCAAATAACTATTTTCTTTTTTTCAATATCTTTTCCAAAACCCTTTCCTCTATTCTCCATATCTGACTCAATACCTTATTCTCTTTTGTTCTAATTCCCTTACATGTTCCTCATATTTTTATTATTATAACTATTTTTTTTTCGCGGAAACGACGCGTCGGAGAAGAAAAAAACAAGAGAGCGTTTCTTTTCCAAATTGATTGGGAATGTGAAAAATGATTCCAATATTTGGAAAAACCAGTGGCGTGCTACATTTTTCTCTTAAAACTAAGTGAGAAAACCGAAAGTCCGGTCCTGGAAATTTTTAGAAGAGTCGGATTGGCACATAAATATGACCAATACTTTGCTTGACATACTCTGGAAATTTTAAGAAAATCGATCAACGCGTTTTCAAAATACAGACAAAACATATTAATTTTGAATTTTTTCAAGGCCCTGTATATCGGAAGCAACGCATTTCCTGGACATAGATTTATTATCTCAAAATCTCTAATCTGGAGTTTCTCTATGTACCCTTGAAATATTGCCACCCTTATCTGAGACACCCTGTATATATTGAAAATAAACTTGGACTTAATGCACACCCCTGTCTAAGCCCTTTAGTTACCCAAAACTTTTTTTCTATCCTCCCTTTCTACTATAGTTCTACATTTTGTATCTTTATACAATTCTTCTATCCCTGCTACCAAATCTTCGTATCCCCGCTCCTGTCTTATCACTTTCTACAACAGCTCTCTATCCACATTGTCAAACGCTGCCTTAATATCCAAAAATTAGGCACACATTTTTCCAGCATTCTTTCCTATCTTTTTATTTACCGTATGCCTCTAGATATTTACATTGTCCATTGTACCTCTGTCTTTACGAAAACTTTCCCGCCAATGTGGTATTAACTTTCTCTTTCTCCATATATTTTGTACCCCACATTTGTTAGACTTACCCCCTGTATTTCTCAATTTGCTTTCTATAACCTTCTTTATATATTGGCCATATTATCACCTCTTTCCATTTTTCAGGAACACCTTCTCTTCTCCATATCTTATGAAATACCTTCCTTATCCTTTCTTTCATTTTATCACCTATATATTTCGACTGCCCCCTGCGTTCCATCAGTACCTTCGGCTTTACTTATTTTCACGTTCCTTAATGCTTGCTCCATCCTCTTTTTTATACTTTCACAACTTAATTTTTTTTCTTCTCTCCTATCTCCTACAATTGTTGGCTTTTCCATTTGTCGTTCTAATAATCTTCTACAATGATTTTATAAACTTTCTCCTCCTACTGTTAATGAACTCCCATACTTGACTTTCATTATTTATTTTTTCTATCTTTTCTTCCAACTCCTTTTGTAGCTCTTTTCTTTGTTTTCATCGTTCTTTGATACTTGTTTTTAGCTTTTTGTAATCTTCTAACTCTATCTTTTCCTTTTCTATTTTCTTCTCTCTCTTGTCATCTCTTTTTTTTTTTTTTTTTTGCAATTACTATTCCACCATTTTTCGCTGTTTCCTAATATATGTGCTTTTTCTTATACCTTTTTTTAGGTTGCATCATCCATTTTCTTTACAATTCTATTTATTTCTTCCTCAACCTCATAAGACGTTTCTTGCTCCTCCTCCATCTTTTCCCTGTACCTCTGTATATTGTCCTTTGACCACACTTTTTTTCTCCCCACTCTCCATTGTCGTTTAGTTCTTCTTCTTCCCACTTATCCATCATTATCACCTATAACGGTTGATGATCGGATTCCTTCTCTACTCCTATCCTCATCTGTTCTATCTCCTCTTTTACTTTTCTTATTTATTATTACGTATATATATATATATATATATATATATATAATGCTTTATTCTTTCACGTATAAACATGTTTGTAATAAAAATCTTTGGGGTTTAAACACGTGTAATAAATATTAAAAATTACAACGTTTCGCCACGCTAACACGCAGCTTTTTCAAGTAATTAATAAATAACAATCTTAGTTTCTATGCGATTTTGACCTTGAACGTGTCGCTGGACCAGAGTAACCAATAGCATTACGTATCGGTATCATGGTAATGTTGTTTTGCATATTTTGTTGTTCTATTTGTTGGATATTTGGGGATCTTCTATCCTGAGGTAAAGTTAATAACGGTTTCCAAGTGTTAGGTAAACCTTTTCCATCATCTCGTTTATTAATGCAACTAGGACGTCTTTCTATCTCGATTTGTTCTCTAATGAGGCGGTTACATAAATATTTTTCTCTTCCTAGCATTCTTGTATTTTCAAAATCGATTTTATGTCCTGTTTGGTGATGATGTTCAGCTAGAGAATAAGTTAAACATCCTTTTCGGACTGCTAGTTTGTGTTCTTCTCTTCTCGCAGAAATACGTCGATTGGTTTGTCCAACGTAAGAGATGTTACATCCTCCGCAAGGAATTTCGTAAATGCCTTGATCTTCTAAAGGAATAATATCTTTAGGGGAACGGAGGAAAGACTTAACTTTATTAACAGGTACAGAAACTACTCGTATGTTGTGTTTCTTTAGAATGTTACTTATCTTCTCTGTAGTACCTTTGAAGTACGGGATTGATACAGTAAACGTACTCTTATCGTTAACTTCGTCGTCACTTCTTTGTTTCATCCTTTTTGCTTTCATAACATGATGACGTGAAAAACCATTTTGTTTAAAAGCTTGATTCAGAAGATTCATTTCTTCGTGTATATGCTCGCTGTCTGTTAGTCTAGCAGATCTAATTAATAAGGTTTTAAAACAGAATTTAAATGTTGTGGATGATGATGTGAATTAGCATGTAGGTATCTATTGGTATGAGTTTGTTTTCTATACACTGTATGTCCTAAACTTCCGTCTGGTTTCCTAATTAGTAACACGTCAAGAAAAGGTAGTTTTCCGTTAACTTCTACTTCGGTAGTAAATTTAATTTGTGGATGAATATTATTTAAATAATTTAAAAAGCTAGTAATGCTTCATTACCATGTGGCCATATGGAGAAGATATCATCAACATATCGTAACCAAAGTTCTGGTTTGTTGGAAGATTCTTGAATTGCATTTGTTTCAAAGTTATCCATAAATAAATTAGCAATTGCAGGTGAGATAGGTGATCCCATTGGTGCTCCTTTAGTTTGTTTATATTTCTTAGAGTCGTATAAGAAGTATGTGTTGGTTAAACAATGTTTAGTTAAACGAACAACATCAGGTGTTAACATATGTTTGTTTGCTAGAATATTAAGAGTCTCTTCTATTGGAACTTTAGTAAACAAGGACTCAACGTCAAAGCTGACCATGATATCTGTAGGTTTTAATTTACGACCTCTAATAATATCTATAAAATGTGTTGAATTTTTAATATAAGAACTTGAGGATTCAACAAAAGGTTGTAATATTTTAGCAACATATCCAGCTAACTTTTGTGTTGGTGAATCTATACTACTAACAATAGGTCTAAGTGGTACTCCATTTTTATGAATTTTAGGTAATCCATAAAATTTTGGACATTTAGAAGACTTTTCTCTTGGTATTAATTTCTTTTGAATTTCCTTATCGAGTATACATTCCTTAATTACAGCTTTAGTAGTTTTTTCGAGATACGTTGTAGGATCAGAGTTTATAATTTTGTAAATAGGATCTTGTAACAATGTTTCGATTTTTGATTTATAATCTTCGGTATCCATTATTACAGTTGCATTTCCTTTGTCAGCAGGTAGCACAACAATAGAATTATCTCCTTTTAGTTCCTTTAACGCTTTCAATTCCTTGTAAGTGACGTTGCGTTTCGGAAGCTTAGATTTCTTCAGAACATGAGAAACTTCTTGTCGTACCGTTTCTGCTTCAACGTTCTCAAAATCTTTGACTGCTGCTTCAACCTTTGTTATGATCTCTTCTACTGGAATACGAGAAGGGACAACAGCAAATTGAAACCTTTACTAAGAATACTCACAGAATGTTCGTCTAATTCTTTGCTTGAAATATTGTGAACTACATTACGAACATCAGTGTCATTCCTGTTATTCCAATTTTGAACTTTTGACTGAGACAATCAAATTTCTTCAAGTGGCGGGCAGTTTTTAGTTCTTTAATTTTTGTGATTGTAATTCAGCCAATTTATCTATGCTTCTCCATATTACAGGAAGAATAGTGTTAGAAAGATCTAAATGAATTGATAGTAATTCTGTAATAACAGGAATGACACTGATGTTCGTAATGTAGTTCACAATATTTCAAGCAAAGAATTAGACGAACATTCTGTGAGTATTCTTAGTAAAGGTTTCAATTTTGCTGTTGTCCCTTCTCGTATTCCAGTAGAAGAGATCATAACAAAGGTTGAAGCAGCAGTCAAAGATTTTGAGAACGTTGAAGCAGAAACGGTACGACAAGAAGTTTCTCATGTTCTGAAGAAATCTAAGCTTCCGAAACGCAACGTCACTTACAAGGAATTGAAAGCGTTAAAGGAACTAAAAGGAGATAATTCTATTGTTGTGCTACCTGCTGACAAAGGAAATGCAACTGTAATAATGGATACCGAAGATTATAAATCAAAAATCGAAACATTGTTACAAGATCCTATTTACAAAATTATAAACTCTGATCCTACAACGTATCTCGAAAAAAACTACTAAAGCTGTAATTAAGGAATGTATAATCGATAAGGAAATTCAAAAGAAATTAATACCAAGAGAAAAGTCTTCTAAATGTCCAAAATTTTATGGATTACCTAAAATTCATAAAAATGGTACCATAGACCTATTGTTAGTAGTATAGATTCACCAACACAAAAGTTAGCTGGTATGTTGCTAAAATATTACAACCTTTTGTTGAATCCTCAAGTTCTTATATTAAAAATTCAACACATTTTATAGATATTATTAAGAGGTCGTAAATTAAAACCTACAGATATCATGGTCAGCTTTGACGTTGAGTCCCTGTTTACTAAAGTTCCAATAGAAGAGACTCTTAATATTCTAGCAAACAAACATATGTTAACACCTGATGTTGTTCGTTTAACTAAACATTGTTTAACCAACACATACTTCTTATACGACTCTAAGAAATATAAACAAACTAAAGGAGCACCAATGGGATCACCTATCTCACCTGCAATTGCTAATTTATTTATGGATAACTTTGAAACAAATGCAATTCAAGAATCTTCCAACAAACCAGAACTTTGGTTACGATATGTTGATGATATCTTCTCCATATGGCCACATGGTAATGAAGCATTACTAGCTTTTTTTTAAATTATTTAAATAATATTCATCCACAAATTAAATTTACTACCGAAGTAGAAGTTAACGGAAAACTACCTTTTCTTGACGTGTTACTAATTAGGAAACCAGACGGAAGTTTAGGACATACAGTGTATAGAAAACAAACTCATACCAATAGATACCTACATGCTAATTCACATCATCATCCACAACATTTAAATTCTGTTTTAAAACCTTATTAATTAGATCTGCTAGACTAACAGACAGCGAGCATATACACGAAGAAATGAATCTTCTGAATCAAGCTTTTAAACAAAATGGTTTTTCACGTCATCATGTTATGAAAGCAAAAAGGATGAAACAAAGAAGTGACGACGAAGTTAACGATAAGAGTACGTTTACTGTATCAATCCCGTACTTCAAAGGTACTACAGAGAAGATAAGTAACATTCTAAAGAAACACAACATACGAGTAGTTTCTGTACCTGTTAATAAAGTTAAGTCTTTCCTCCGTTCCCCTAAAAAGATATTATTCCTTTAGAAGATCAAGGCATTTACGAAATTCCTTGCGGAGGATGTAACATCTCTTACGTTGGACAAACCAATCGACGTATTTCTGCGAGAAGAGAAGAACACAAACTAGCAGTCCGAAAAGGATGTTTAACTTATTCTCTAGCTGAACATCATCACCAAACAGGACATAAAATCGATTTTGAAAATACAAGAATGCTAGGAAGAGAAAAAACATTTATATAACCGCCTCATTAGAGAACAAATCGAGATAGAAAGACGTCCTAGTTGCATTAATAAACGAGATGATGGAAAAGGTTTACCTAACACTTGGAAACCGTTATTAACTTTACCTCAGGATAGAAGATCCCCAAATATCCAACAAATAGAACAACAAAATATGCAAAACAACATTACCATGATACCGATACGTAATGCTATTGGTTACTCTGGTCCAGCGACACGTTCAAGGTCAAAATCGCATAGAGACTAAGATTGTTATTTATTAATTACTTGAAAAGCTGCGTGTTAGCGTGGCGAAACGTTGTAATTTTTAATATTTATTACACGTGTTTAAACCCCAAAGATTTTTATTACAAATATATATATATATATATATATATATATATGTAATCGCGGTTTCTCCCCTTCCTACATATTACCATTCAACTCCTTTGTTTTACTTTTCCCTCTATCATTATTTCCTCCTCTTTTCCTGTTCTTGCGTTAAACTCTCTTCCTATAATTATTTTTCCTTTCTCCCTTTTCTTCTAATAACTCCTCAATTATTCTCTTTCAATTTTCCATTTTCCTTCCTCTACCATTTCCCTCTGATTCTTTCTTCCCTCTTTTCTAACTTTTTTATTATTCTTCCTTCGCTCTTCTCCTTTCTTCTTTGTTCTTTCCGCGTATTGAATTTTTCAGTCAAAATCATCCGGCTCTTTCTATTCATCTTTTTCCATCCATGTCTCCACTCTTCCTGCTACATTCCAAAAAACTGTTCTATTATTTCTTTCTTTTGAAATATATTTTGCCTACTGTTCCCCATCCGCTTCCCTACCGGCTTTCCCCCACCCCCCTAAATTTAGTTTTTTGAAATACATTTTTATATCTTTTCTATCCATCTTCTTTCTTCCCCTTCCACTTATATTCTTCCAAATCCTATTTTGACTCTCTTTCCTTTTTGCTGCAATATTTTTGCCTCCTGTCTTATTCTCATTTGTATCTCTCTTCCTTCATTGCTATTTGAGTTTCTATCAATTTTGGTTTATTCCTTAATACTTCTATTTTGTCTTCCATATTGCTCATTTTAACCAGTATAACTTTTTTTTTATTTCTACCTCTTTTTCCGTTTTTACTTCTACCCCCATCTTAATTTTTAGAGTTTAGGCACCATAAAATTATTCCTAAGGTTTTTATCTTTATAATTCCGTTCGATAGATCCTAACTCAGAATCATCATATAACTAAGATTAAAAATTTGTCTGTTTCTTTGTCCTTCTATAGACTCAGCCCATATATGTGCTAGGCCAAAGCCAAGTATATGGTTGGACTTAAAATGGACCATAAGAGGTCTGGGTAGCGTGGGTTTACAAGGGTGGGGGCTGGGCATAAGTGACAAAAAAAATTTTTAATATGCATGTGCTATATTTTTTGATTCATCTCTCAAAACGAATTGAATGAGCATAATTTTATGGGTGTGGCTTAAACCTGGTGGACGTGGCAGGCAGGAGGTTTTTCAGGGTCTCATTAGGGAATCTTTTTTACATAAGCCCTATTCGTACCGTCCTTCAGACAGGGCAGGGGTTTCGACTAGTATAAAATCAAATTACAATAAAATTTTCCAGTAATATTTATTTGCTGTTGCAGCTGGTAATAACGTTTATGTTTTTTTAGCCCATAATAACACATACAAATGAATTAGATTTATTCTATAGTTACGAATTCTTATTTTTTAATCAATAACTTTGTAGCATAAGTTTCTAACCGCTGATTAGTTATTATTCTCAAAAGGATGCAGCAGTTTCTTCACTTTCAAATGGAAGAGGAACAGTTTTTTTTACTAAACGATTTTTTTAACATATCATCGGGAGTAGCAAGAAAGTAATTATTTATGTCAATAAAAAAACCACAAGCTATGTTTACACCGACAGTTTACTACTCGAACCAAGGACTATATGCGAACTTTATTTGAACTAACCGTTTTGTATTTTCGGTGTAAACACACA
Source organism: Abscondita cerata (assembly GCA_030710515.1). Taxonomy (NCBI): domain Eukaryota; kingdom Metazoa; phylum Arthropoda; class Insecta; order Coleoptera; family Lampyridae; genus Abscondita; species Abscondita cerata. The sequence goes on along the minus strand of JALBCR010004565.1, from coordinate 139,277 downwards.
AGAACTAAATTAGTCTCATACGTGTTGATCCTTAGTACAATTTTTGTTCAAACCTTCGAATCAAAGTACGGTGTAAACACGTAGGTTCGAATTAAATGTTAGCGGGAAAGAAAAATAAGATCTTGTTGATCGTATATGTAGCGTCGTGATTAGGTTTATTTAATATAGAAACGTAATACGGGGATGTATTGATATCTAGTTAGCCTAGACCAGTACCTTGCATAAACCAAATATTGCGTTATCATAGCAACGAACAATAACTTATTAGAAGTGTCAGTGTAAAGTTTGACGTCAAAAAAGTAAACCAGAGTCACGCAATAAATTAAATGAAAAAGATGTCCACCGAAATTGTGAAAATCGAAAAATTGGAGTATCGAGCCATCATCAAGTACCTGTATTTAAAAGGGTTAAGAGGTAAGCAGATTTACGAAGATATGCTTAATACCCTTGGTGATCAATGTCCTTCGTATGCGACCGTCAAAAATTGGAATGCAAGCTTCAAAAGAGGTAAATTTTCCATTGAAGATGATGACCGATCAGGAAGGCCAGTTTCTGTGTCAGTCCCCGAAAATATCGATGCAGTTCATGACATGATTTTATCAGACCGTCGAATTGGGCTAAAACGGATATCTGAAGCACTGAATATTTCATACGAACGCGTTCATCATATGGTTCACGTCAATTTGGACATGAGAAAAATTGCTGCAAAATGGATCCCCAAATGTTTGAATGTTGACCAAAAGCGTGCAAGGGTAGAAGCATCGCGTTCGATCTGTGCTCGATTTGAAAACGATGTAGACTTCTTAAACCGAATTGTTACTATGGATGAGACTTGGGTACATTTCTACGATCCAGAAACAAAGCAACAATCGATGGAATGGCGACACTCTGGTTCTCCAAGACCTAAGAGTTTCGTGTCCAAAAATCTGCTGGAAAAGTTCTTGCTTCAGTTTTTGGGATTGCCATGGAGTAATCATGATTGATTTTTGGATAAGGGTAGAACAATAACTGGAGATTACTATTCGACATTACTGACCACTCTACGGGAAAATATTAAAGAGAAAAGACGCGAAAAGCTATCCAAAGGTGTTTTGTTTTTTGCAGGACAACGCCCCTGCACACAAATCTCATGTTGCCATGCAAAAAATTCGTGATTTAGGGTTTGAATTACTAGAACACCCCCCTTATTCACCCGATTTGGCTCCGTCCGACTATCACCTCTTTCCTCAACTGAAAAAAAGTTTAAAAGGTCGTACATTTTCTTCCAACAAGGAGGTAATAGAAGCTGTGGAGGTCTGGTTTGCAGAGCAAGAAGAAACATTTTTTTAAAGGTCTAGAGACGTTGCAAGTTCGCTGTAATAAATGTATCCAATTAAGAGGAGAATATGTTGAGTAATAAAATATATTTAACATTGAAATTTTGTTTGGTTCTATAGTAGGCTAAGAATTTTTCAATATATCCTCGTATAAGAAAAATCGTCAAAATTGAAAATTGAAGAAAATAATATTTAAACTAAAAATGGAACTAATAAGAGAACTAACCCCATTCCTTTACTTTGGTACTCCGAACTAATAAATATACGGTGTAAACAAAGCCATAGTCTTCAATTTTAGTATTAATTCTAGCTTCATACAATTCCTTTTGTTTTACGTTCATGCAATCTACCGTAGATAATTACCGGGGTATTTTATTCTCTTCCGTATAGCAAATTTCTCACAAAATTGTGACAAAAGTAGATCTACTGTTCAGAACCGCGAGTCAAAATTTTAATTTTCCTTAGTTTGGTTATCGTGCTGGCCACGTTCTTTAAAAATATTTTGAAATTTTTCTATTGTATTTTATAACAGTTCTTCTTTAACCTCAGCTTTGACAAAAACCTTGAGAAAAATTAGTAATGCAATGAATTGTCGGTGTTTTATGAAAAAAATAACTTGTAGGCTTTTTGTGGTCGGGGTCTGAGATTAAAGTGTCGTAAGCCTCACGGCAGTAATTTGTTCAGTCAACGCTCACGGTATATTCGCCGTTGGAAACACCAAACAGTGTAAAATGACTATAAACAGCTAACAAACAGGATGTATTCATTTTTATTCATTACTATCGAAATAAATTCGTTTACCAATATTAACATTTTCATTAAGTTTATGAGAAATCACAAAAATTAAAGAAATAAAGCACAAGTGTTTCACATAAGGTATCCTTTGCTTTCATATTTAATAGATCTCTATTGTAATAAAGAAACTTTAAAGAAACATAAGATTTTTTTAAAACATTGTTTATATGATCTTTAAATCTCAGTTTGCTATCTATCATTAGACCATGGTTGCAAGAGACTTCTTCAACTCTTATCTTATTGTTAATATTAATTACAAGATTTTCAACAACTGTTTCCCTATTTTTCATAGATCCAAAGAAAACTACTGATGATGTGGTTGGGTTAATTATGAATCAATGGCGTTAGCAAATAAGACTATGTTTTTTAAATCGGTGTTAATTATGCTGTTTGCATGCGTTATATTTGCAGCATCAAAAGAATAATACAGTTGCGTATCATCTGCATTTAAATGACTATAGCAATTTTTAATGCGACTGTCCGAATCAAAAGTATATATTAAGTAAAGCAACGGTCCACGTATGGAACCTTGAGGTTTACCACTAGATGTTACGCCATTTAAAGAGACAAAATGGGATTGTGAATTTAAAAATTTTCAATTATTGATACTGCAGAATTCTAAAAGTTAAGGTACTTCAACTTAGCTAACAACAATGAATGATTAATAGTTTCAAACGCTTTGCTAAAATCTAACAATACTAAGGCTGTACATTCATTATTGTCAACTGCTCTACAAATATCATCCACGATATTAAGCATAGCCGTAGCACAACCATGCCCCGGTCTAAATCCTGATTGTGTTATAGGCAGAATATTGCATTCGACAAGATATGATTTAATTTGAGTATTTAGAAGTTTTTCAAAAATTTTAGACAAAACCGGTAGTATACTTATTGGTCGTAAGTGTTTAAATTTAGTTGGTGAATTCATTTTTGGTAAAGGTAAAACTTTTGCCAATTTTCCATTGAGAAGGAAATTTGTATTCACAATATGTGTAAGATATGGCACGGCATATGGGCAACAAAGCATTATCATCTTAATACTGATGTTGTCTGATCCAATTGCGTTAGATGTAATACTTCCAAGTGTTTTACCCACGTCAAACTCTGAAATCTTATTAAATTTGAAAAGCTTTAATATTTCCATCGTGTTACTACTATAAAACTCAATTAATCTCAATTAATGATTGATCAGCATCGACGACGAGTTTTTGAACTGATTCAAAAAATAATCATTAATGTTAGTGAAATGGTGATAATAAACAACGTATAAAAAAACACACAAATGACTTTAATGTAGTTGCAAAATATTTTTAGCAACTAGGTCCAAAAAAATAATAAAATACAAACGAAGATATGACGTTTCGCAACAATGCTGTTGCTTTTTCAAAAATTGCAAAAATGGAGTTATTATATAAAGGTATTGTTTTCAATTACAGTCTGAAAAAGTACAAAATTTTTATTAAAATAGGCAAATGAAAGAAAAAACCTTCTACGCACCTGTTTAATAAGATTGACATAATTAAACGTTTCCGAGTAAGTACATCTTTTGGAATTACATAGATAAATATTAAATTATCCATTTTGGAAAATGGTTGATAAATTGTTTTGTTATAATTTAGATTATTCATTAATTTATAAGCGAACATACTTATGTCAACTCAAAGTAAAGTTAGAGTAGTACCAACAGAAATTTGTTGGACATAATAATTTTCTTATTGGATACAATTTCTATTTGTATTAAGTTATGTTATTTATTTTTGTTGATAATTATTAGGTAGTGGTTAAAAGGTTATTAGTTTAGTAGCATGTTAGTAATAAATTGTATTTTGTTGTTGTTGTAATATAAATGTATTAATTTAGTATTAAGTTATGATAGGTAAGGTTTAATTTTTCGATGTCACTTTAATAAAAATCGCATTTAAATGATTTTTTTTAATGTGTATCATTTCCAATAAAAGACGTTTTTTCTTTTATCTAGTATTTTGGGATTTTTAAAGTCATTATGAAGTAAATTTTGTACGGAATGATCAACTAATGCAGTGTTGGGTAAAAGTGGTGTTAAGAATTTTTTTTATTGAATTTTGATGTTGTTTAATTCTTTTATGTAAATATTGTTTTGTTTGTCCGATGTAAATTTATTACAATTTTGGCATTCTAATTTATAAATGAGTTCAGATTGTTCATTTATTGTAGTTATGTCTTTAATTTGGGTGAACAAAATTTTTTTAAAGTGTTATGATTAGTGTAAGCGGTTTGAATGTTATATTTGGTTAGTTCTATTTCAATTTTTTCGAAAGTATAGGTAAAAGTTAAAAAGTGATGTTGATGTTTTTCTGTTTTTTCTAGTGTGAAATTATTATTAAATTCATGTCCTAGGAAATTAGGTTGTAATTCTATTTTATTTACAATTGGTTTATGTAATTTAATAGTATTAATCCTTCTTATGGTATGTTTTTAATAAAAGTTAAAGGATAGTTATTTTTGATAAGAATTTTTTCAGTTAGTTTTAAATCATTATTATGAAATTTAGGTTCAGAGAGTTTAATTGCTCTATCAACTAGGGTATTAATAACACTTATTTTATATTTTAATGATGTACATGAATTGAAATTTAAAAATCTGTCAGTAGTAATATTTTGCGGAACCAATTAGTTTCTATTATGTTGTTATTATTAATATGAAGTGTTAAATCTAAAATATTTATTGTTCTTTCATTATTTTCTATTTCTAAGGTAAATTTTAGCTTCTCATGGTAGTTATTAAAAGTATTTTTATGTTTTCTATTTCATTTTTATGCGAGATAATTATAATGTCATCTACATATCGTTTATAGGTAAGTGACCCAAATTCAGACAGTGTCCTAAATTCAGACATATTTCTGTTTATTCCGTTAAAATAAGAAATTTACAATATCCAGATATACGTTAAGAGATCTGTTGGTACAATTTAGCATTAATTCTATCAGTCAAAATTCGTTTTCTATTTTACCGACATTGTAACGGTCAGTGCCATAATCTGTGAGTTGGATGGTGGTTGAAAATTGTGTGTTGTGATTATCTACCAAGAATTTCTTATAAGGTAAGCAGATTTTAACTATTACTTTATGTACTATTAAGACACCCTTAATTGAGAAAATTAGAATAAACTTTGTTGCAGTTGAATATAAAGGCTTTAAATTTTCATTTTAACAGGGTTTTCTGTCAGTATAATTACAAAATTAAAAAAATTTTATGGTCTCGGAATTAGGTGCAAGCAAATTCGTATGTTTCGTAAATCATACACTGGGTGTCGGAATTGTGTACATAAGATATGTATTGGATATGGATTTCTTTCTTTCTTTTCGCTTAGATTAACATAAGTCTATACCGTTTTAAATAATAGAGTTCCTTTAAGAGCTTGTATCCAAATTCCGACACAGGTGTCAGAGTTAGGGATTTCAACTGTCTGAATTACGTTCAGTTTATGTAAACGGATATTCTCTGTTATTTGTACATTTAGATATCATTAGTATTAATTATTATTATTTATCATTGAAATCTTTGCTTTAGTTACAGAATGTCGGCTAAAAAAATTGCAAATATAGCAAAGACGATTTAAGACGTGCTTTGGATGCCATAAAAATGGCACACCGTGTTTAGCTGTCGCGAAACAATATAACATCCCGAGAACTACGCTTATTGGGAAGATTCGGGGTATTTACCCAGAAGAATGTCGTAGCGGAGCACCTTCACTACTAACTGTAAATGAAGAAAACCTATTGGTTCAATGGATCATTAATATGGGGCGCATGGGTTTTCCTGTAACAATTGCTCGACAGTGTTTCACTTCTGATAAAAAATTTAAAGCGTTCTAACAATTTTGCAGATGGAAGACCAGATCGTCACTGGTATGATTTATTTACTAAAAGGCACCCTGAAATTAGTGAACGAATAGCACAAAACTTATGCGTATCCCGAGCAGCCGTAACTGAAAACAAAATCAAAAACTGGCACAAAGAAATTGAAGAATACTTTATTTCATCTAACATTAATATTACTGATCCACAAAGAATATTCAACACGGATGAATCTGCTTTTTCTATCGCCAAAAGGTCGTAAGATACTTGCTAAGAAAGGAAGTAAGTCACTTCATGATAGATCCGGTGATGACAAAGAATGTCTAAATGTTCTTGTTACTGGTAATGCTGCTGGTCAACTAGCTCCACCCATGGTAATGTACGCTTATGAAAGAATACCAAAGCATATAGTATCACAGGTGCCTAAAGGTTGGGGGATTGGAAAGTCAACCAGCGGATGGATGACCTCCGAATCTTTTTGAATTTATAACAAACATTTTTACCCATGGCTTGTATCTGAAAATATTCAGTTTCCAGTAATATTATACTTGGATGGGCATAAATCACACGTGACTTTACCTCTGACAGACTTTTGCAGAGAAAAACAAATAATCGTGATAAGCTTGTTACCAAATTCCACACACTCCTACAACCTCTGGATGTGGGGTTGTTTAAATCTTTAAAAATGAAATGGAAAAGTGAAGTACAAAATTTTAAAACCCAAAATAATTATAAACATTTAGGCAAAGACACCTTTGCCCCTGTTCTTCAAAATGTTCTAAAATCAATACCAAATTTGGAAAATATTTTCAAAAATTCTTTTTAAAGTATGTGGTCTTTCTCCTTTTAATGTTGATAATATCGACTATCATAAACTTCTTACTGACGACAACAATGAGTTGAACAAAACTAAAGAAGCAGTAGATCCTGAAATAGTGAGTCATTTGCGATATCTTGAATCTAATGTTAAGCCAGATTTTTTTGAATAAATGTTATGATCTGATGGGTGCAGACTGGACAGATGAAATTGAAGATAAAGGTTTGTATGAAATTTGGTACAAAATGTACCAGAAATCGGGATTATCTCAGGATAAAGAAAAACTCCCAACATTATAATAGATATAGAAGAAGGCCTAATACTAGAAGATGGATGGGAAAATTCAATTGTATTTGAAACTGATGATGCATTACCTGAAGACATTTTTGAAATAGAACCCACAGTTAAAAATACGGAAACCGAAGTAAAACTTGTTGTTGGTCCTAAGGAAAATCCTGGTAAAGAAAATATAATAAAAAAGAAAAGCATTAACGAAACAGCTAAGAAAGAAACTGACAAAACCACAAAACCTAATGTCGAAAACATTCAATTGACCCCAGAAAAACGAACTAATGTCATTGAAGATGAGCAACTAAGAGAGGAATCGGTCAATAAAGCAGAAAAGAATATAGAAAAAATTTTAAAAAACATTCAATTGACCCCAGAGAAACGAACTGATATCATTGAAAACGAGTATCTAAGAGAAGCATCGGCCAATAAAGCTGAAAATGTGGATACTTGCAGTAATACTAAACATTCTAGGGTATTGCCAGGAGTGGTTATACCATCTCCGTTTAAAAACTCTTTGTTCTGGCCTGAACCAACCAAAAAAATAACCTCAAGAAAGAGTCGAGTTAAAGTTCCTTCTGTAGGCACCTCCGATGCTTGGAGAGAATATTTCTTGAAAAAAGGAAGAACAGAAAAAGCAATTCAAGAAAAGAGGATAGAAAGAGAAAAGGGAAGAAAACAAGAGATTGGGTCAAGAAAAAGTAAAAACCTAGAAAAAGATTATTCGGCAAAATAAACAAAGAAACACAGAGGATGAAAATGGGTCAGATAGTGAAGAAGTCTCAATTCAGAATAATGATGAAATAGAAAATGACCAAATTGAAGATGAAGGTAAGAAACAAATTTACATAAGTAAGTATTTAGGTTAATTTTACTATACAATAATTATTTAACAGGTAATGAAGTAGAATCCACAGTTGTTGACGAAATAAAAATTGGTGATTTTGTAATTGTCAGCTATTTTGAAGACTATTATCCAGCTCAAATTACAAATAAAAACACTGAAAAGGTGTTAGGTAATGCAATGGCTAAGGCTGGTAGATGGTGGAAATGGCCAAATATTAAAGATGAAATTTGGTATGATAATCATGAAGTCATCAAGAAGATCAAACCTCCTGTGGAAATAAATAAAAGAGGATTTTTTGCTGTTAAAGAGTTAGAAAATCATATGTAGTAATATTAGAAATCTTTCAAGTTATTTTTGTATTAACTTTTAATAATAAATACTTAAGTGATTTTATTTTTTATCGAAAAATGTGTGATTAGTCACTGTCAGAATTAGGTACATTGACATGTCTGATTTTGGAACAAACTGGACTCTTATTGTCGGAATTAGGTGATTTTGAGATGGTTATAATAAATATATAATTTAAATTAATTTATTTAAGTTTTATGATAAATAACTAGCCAGATTATTAATTCTAGAAAATTAAAACTGATCAATGTCACTGAATAATTATTAATTATATTGAAAAAAATGTAACGTAAATTCCTAAAGGTGTCTGAATTTGGGCCACTTACCTTAGCAAATTAAATTTTTAATTTGTTTAAGTTTTTCAAATTCCATTTTTGTAATACTAATTCAGCTATTGTACACGAAAGAGGATGTCCCATGGCAACACCAAAGGTTTGTGAGTAAATTATTTGTTCAAAAGTAAAATAGCTAGAATTGAGTATAAACTCTAAAATGTTAATAAATTCTGTTTTAGGAATGTTAGTAAATTTATTTACTTTTTCCAAAAAATTTTATGGATTCTGTAGCTAATTCAGTAGGAATGTTTGTGTATAAAGAAACAATGTCCAACGAGAAAATCTTATAGTTAGGTACAATTTTAAATTTGTTAATTGATTCTTTAAAACTCCAAGAATCTTTAATGATATTTTTATTTTTCATAGTAATGTTAGTGAGTATTTTGATAGTTTGTAAGTAGGACTTAAAAAAGGAGCAACTATAGGTCGTAAAGGTATACCTGGTTTATGTAGTTTAGGTAAACCATACATTTTTGGAGCAACTCCACTTAGTGAAATTAAATTATTATAAGTTTTTTATCAATTATACTATTGGAATTTAAGTTTTTAATAAAGGAGTTGTTTTTGTTTTGTATTGTAATTGTTGGATCTTTTTAATTATTTTATATGTGTTGTTGTCATTAAGAAGATTGAGCATTTTGTTTTTATAATCAAGTTTTTTGCATGATAACTGTCTTGTTTGTTTTGTCAGCATCTATAATTAATAAATTTTGTTTTCTTGTAAAATTTTTTTTGTTTTTGATCTTATTAAGTAAAATAGTATTTTCGATGTTAAATTTAGGAGGTAAAATATTATTTTTATTTGTCTTTTTGTAATTAGTGATGATATTACATATGTTACTTCTTATTTTATTTTGTTCATTTTCATCCATGTTATCAATATGGTTTTCTATGTTTACTATTATATTGTTTATTGGTAGTGGTTTTTGTGGATCGAAAATGTTGTATTTTGGACCTAATTGTAAGGTTTCAGAAATATCTTGTGGGATATTTTGATTACTTAAATTTTCGATATTATTAATATCAAAGGATGTGGTGATTTTTTGTTTATTATTTAATTCTATTAATTTATTAATTTTTTTGTTTTTATTCTTTAATTTTGTAATATGATTTATATTTTTATTAAAAAAAAGGTATCATTATTTGAAAAGGAAAATTGTTTTCAATTTTTTTATGAATTTTAGTGATTTGTTGTTTCAAGAAATTTTTTAATATGAAGGAGTCGTCAATTAACAATTTCAAAGTCATACAATTGTATTTATTTAAAAATTATTGTATTTAGTTTTATTATGGTCATAATTAAAAGTTAGAATTTTTGTTGTTTACTTATTAAAATTTTGGGGTTAAATTTAGTTTTTTACAAGTGCGTAGAAAGTTTATTCTTTCACTCACCCTTACATATTTTTGACTTAAATTCTTTAGTTTCTTCAGCTCTTCCATCTAGTAATAGGTTTGATGATCAGGTATGCTGGTGCTGATGTTATTATGTTTCATAATTTATGTGGGTGATCTCCAAGAAAATTGTAATTTAATTGTTGAGATGTTGTTCTTCTTGATTTATGTGGGTGATGTCCGAGATTATTGTTATTTAATTTTTTACTTCTTTCAATTATATGGTTGAGAGATGGTATAACTAAGTTGAGACGTTGTTCTTTTCTGTATTGTAAGTTGTATAGTAGTCGAGGAATGTAAACACGTTTAAGTTAAATCAGTCACTCATAATCTGATTTTATAATTATTTTGAATAAGAAACGTTGTTGAAGACATAAAATGTTAGTGAAATGGTGATAATAAACAACGTATAAAAACACAACAAATGACTTTAATGTAGTTGCAAAAATTTTTAGCAACTTTTTTACTTTGAGTTGACATAAGTATGTTCGCTTATAAATTAATGAATAATCTAAATTATAACAAAACAATTTATCAACCATTTTCCAAAATGGATAATTTAATATTTATCCTATATAATTCCAAAAAGATGTACTTACTCGGAAACGTTTAATTATGTCAATCTTATTAAACAGACTGTAATTGAAAACAATACCTTTATATAACTCCATTTTTCCAATTTTTGAAAAAGCAACAGCATTGTTGCGAAACGTCATATCTTCGTTTGTATTTTATCGTTTTTTTGACCTAGTTGCTAAATAGTTATTTATGTAACAAGGACAAAAAGTGCACTTTTTATGTACGAGACTGAATTTGCTGGCCGAGGCGTTAGCCGAGGCAAGCAAACAGGCAGGTTATTAAAAGCACTTTTTTCCGAGGTACATATTAATTTTTTCCGTTGACCTTAAATTAATTAATTTTCTGTTGATTACCGTTTACTGAAAACAAAATGTTTAGTAATTTTGAACAAAAATTTTACGTTTGTTCTGATTTTACTGTACCTAATGTTCACTTCACCGTTCAGTATTGTAACATTTGTGTCAAAATTTATTAAAGGAAATAAAAGCTTTCCGCGTTCGAATATTGTACCGATAAAGCATTTGTTTACAACAATCACATAATTTTTATAAGAGCACTTGATTATGATAGGTAATAGGTAAACATGTACTTTTTATAATTTATTAAAATAATAAAAATTACATTTAGGTAGTGTTATTTTGAAGTATATTTAAAAATGTAGTTATAGTTGGAAGCCTACCCTCAAAATTAATGCATTTCTTTAATTGTTTATGATCAAAGATGTAATGAAGTTTCTCCTATTAAACACATTAAAGTCGATTCTTACTAATTAGACATATAATAGTTATAAGACTGAGTTTGTACCGTGGTCAGACTTATAATCATTTTATATTCAATAAAAATATTGCCTGACCGTAAGAGTATGCAAACGTAGTAATAATCTTCTTTCAGCTTATTGAAAACTGTGAAATTCACCTTGTTTTTGTGTACGAATAAATCTTGAACCCAGTAATGTTGATGGCTTATATGATTCTATTGCGGACTAAAAGTGTTTGCGGGACGAAAAGTATTACAGTTAAAAAAGTGTTACTTTATGATTATTCAGGGAGTACGTAAAGCTCAATTTTATAATGAGGTCGACGGAAAAATTTTTGCAACTACATTAAAGTCATTTGTGTGTTTTTTATACGTTGTTTATTATCACCATTTCACTAACACCTCATTTTTATTAAAAATAAAATTAATAATTTTTTTTTTATTTTTTTAAATTTTTTATAAAAAATAATAAAATAATATTTTTATTTTTAAATTTTAATATTTTTTTAAAATATTAAAAAATATAAAAATTTTTAAAATTTAAAAAAAAAAAAAATAATAAAAAAAAAAAAAAAAAAAAATTTATTTTTTTTTTTAATTTTTAAAAAATTTTTTTAAAATTAAAAAAAAATTTTTATTTTTAAAAAAATTCTCATTTTTTACAGGGTGTCCCACCGGGAACGCCATCGATAGATTATAGAAAAACTGTACATGGGAAAAATTTGAAAATTTGGTAGTATACTAACATCGACGGGGGCAGTTCCGTTAAAATATTTTCAAGATGGTGACACTTCCGGTTATACCGGAAGTAGGTGTCAAGTTGCTTATTTTAAATGGAACATCCTATATATTATTCTATTTTTGGATTTTGCACAAAATTGTAGACACATTTTGTGTATAATGTCCTATACCTAAGTCTAACTGTTTTGGACTTATTTTAAATTTTATGTCAAAAATGACGTTTTCAGGCCTAAACAAAATTATAAAATTTTCCTATACTAATGCCTTTATTATTTAATTGGAATAGGTTTTCTTGTAGCAGGGGACCTATTTTAGTGGGCTATGTCGATATTTTGATAATAAATTAATACAGGGCGATCAAAAAAAGGATTAAAATTAAATTCAAAAACACGTCAAAAGTCATTTTTTTTAAATGCAAGCACCATGTTTTTATAATTTTATCTTATTTAGCATCAAAAATAAGGTTGACTTTGTACAAGGTTGTCTATTCAAAAAATTCATGGTTTTCGAAATATTGGCAATTTAACATTTTTTTTGTTGCACAAATGCTATTGATTTCTTTTAATATGAATGGTTATTCCTAGTTGGCCATGATGGCGTTAGAAAACAATCATCTGTCAAGGATATGTCAAACTGTGTGTATCAAACTAAGAAATGCCAACAGTTAACTGTACCGACTGTGAGTGTTAAAGTGCATATCGTTATCAAAGCGATAACTTATTATGCTTGAAACACACGTGTGTCGATAAAGCCAAGTAATTACTTGTACAGTATTACACACGCAACGAAAGAACACCTGGCTTTATCGACACACGTGTGTTTCAAGCATTTAAAGTTATCGCTTTGGTAACGATATGCACTTTAACACTCACAGTCGGTACAGTTAACTGTAACACATGTTCTTAATATAACTTTATCACATTGTCCATAAATAATAAATAAATTTAAGTAATCTTCGTTTGTATAATTTAAGCGTCCCGGCATGATTATTGAAAATTTTTAACAGTTTGACATATCCTTGACAGATGATTGTTTTCTAACGCCATCATGGCCAACTAGGAATAACCATTCATATTAAAAAAATACAATAGCATTTGTGCAACAAAAAAAGTTAAATTGCCAATATTTCGAAAACCATGAATTTTTGAATAGACAACCTTGTACAAAGTCAACCTTATTTTTGATGCTAAATAAAATAAAGTTATAAAAACATGGTGCTTGCATTTAAAAAAATACTTTTGACGTGTTTTTTGAATTTAATTTTAATCCTTTTTTTTTATCGCCCTGTATTAATTTATTATCAAAATATCGACATAGCCCACTAAAATAGGTCCCCTGCTACAAAAAACCTATTTCAATTAAATAATAAAGGCATTAGTATAGGAAAATTTTATAATTTTGTTTAGGCCTGAAAACGTCATTTTGACATAAAATTTAAAATAAGTCCAAAACAGTTAGACTTAGGTATAGGACATTATACACAAAATGTGTCTAGAATTTTGGGCAAAATTCAAAAATAGAATAATATATAGGGTGTTCCATTTAAAATAAGCAAGTTGACACATACTTCCGGTATAACCGGAAGTGTCACCATCTTGAAAATATTTTAGCGGAACTGCCCCCGTCGATGTTAGTATACTACCAAATTTTAAAATTTTTCCCATGTACAGTTTTTCTATAATCTATCGATGGCGTTCCCGGTGGGACACCCTGTATTGCGTTGAAAATTTCTTGGTTACCTCGGGTGCATGAAGATCAAATAATTCGGTAATTATATTGGTAAAAATGCCAACTTTATCATCAATATTTTGGCATTCATAAATAAGATACCATGGAGCATTGAGTATATGATCGTTAAACAGTTTTATATCAAAATTTTTAAATAATCTTATAGTTTTAACTACATATTGTGGTTTTATAGCAGTATTAATTTTAAGACAACGATCAACTAACGCATGGTCAGTAAATCCATAAGTATCAAAAACATTCACATTATCTACCAAGTATACATTAGATACAATTATTAAATCGATTGTAGTCGACGACTGTGCGTGCTGTAAAATAATTTTATCATTTACAAGAAAAAAGAAACCAAAAAATTTATTGGACAAGATGTGTGCGTTTAAGGCATATCGCTATCTAAGCAACAGCTTTAATGCTTGAAACGCACATGTGTCGATAAAGCCAAGTAAAAACTTGTACAGAAGCACATGCAACGAAAAGAACACCTGATGCCGCATTTCGCTCTTATTATGAGCTCATCAGAGGTTACTTGGCTTTATCGACACACGTGCGTTTCAAGCATTAAAGCTGTTGCTTAGATAGCGATATGCACGTTAAACGCACACATGTCGTTACAATTAACTGTTGGCATTTTTCTTAGTTTATACTACTCATACGTGTCAATGCTTTTACACGAGATATCGTAAGACACACAGTTTGCTTTATCATTTACATTAGACATATTTAGATTAAAATCTCCACACAAAAAACTTCGTCATAACCGACCGTAACCAGGGACAAACACTCCTCAAATTCCTCCAAAAATACAATATTACTGGAAATCTGAGACTTATATATTATACCAAATCATAAGTTTTGCGTATTTAGACTAACAGAAATCCAGATTGATTCAAAAGTGTTATAATTGATATTTATATTTAACATAGAGTACTTAAGGCTAGATTCGATATAAACCGCAACGCCTCGGCCGCCTGTTACATCCTTATCTTTGCGAATCAAATCGTATCCTAACATATTACATCTGGTGTTAGAAACATTACCTACTTGTTAATAGAGTCTTCGTAATTCCAATAATATTATAACTTTTTGATGATACCAAGTCAGTAAATTCATTGAAATGAGCACTTAGGGACTTTATATTTAAATGCAAAAAACAAAATTTGCTCATATAAGAACACTTATAATAATTAAATAATAAAGATTAAATTAAATTTATAAACAACAAACTTAAAATTTTACTTCTATTCACATATTTGTTATAAAGTGAACTTTAGCACTGTGCATCATTGCCATTATTAATACCAGCTCTATCAACAATAATTTGCAACACTTTTTGTAATTCCTGAATAGTTTTAATTACATGCAGATTCGTTTTATCTTTCCAAAAAACCATTTCGTGTCCACGTATTCGGAATTCCTATATTATCTTGGAATTCCATCAATATATTTAGTTTATTACGAGTAAGATCTTTAACATCATAAGGAGTTCCTCTCAGCTTACTTCTATTTTTCATAATTAATTCACAGGTTTTATAACGGATAAACTTAACAACAATCGGTCTTGGCTTACCATCATTAGTGTTGCCTTCGGTTCTATGAATTCTGTCACTCGGTAGACAAATCGAGACCTAACTTCTGCCGAAATAGCTGTACTACCCTGTCTTCTAGATTTTCCTTCGCCGCTTCTGACAAACGTAAAAGACGGATATTATTCCGCCGGGTATATTGTTCAAGAGCATCAATGGATTCTTTTAGATCTGATTTTCTTGTTTGATCTCTTGCACAAGTGGTACACTAACCTTTGTTACCAAAGTATTTATAAGCGTTGCATTTTGTATTTGTTCAACAATTGCTTTTGTAACACATGTATTACTTTCACTAATCTGGTCGCGAGTAAATGGCATCTTTTTCTGATTATGTATAAGAAAAGTATCACTACAATGTTAACGCACTTAATTAGTAAAATGTTAGCTGTGTATTAATAATTTAACAAATTTGATAAACTTCGACCGCTGAACGGACACGTCTACTCTTGCCCGCTCGTAAACATTGAATCTTTGAGACAAACACATGGTTACTGACAGGATCAACCAGAGAATATTTTAATTAATTATTTTTTGGCAAGGTAAAAAGCAACAATACTCACTACCTACTACTATTAATATGTTTTTCAGTAGATCTAGAATTACTTGCCTTTCTATCAATAGAATTAAATTTAGTTGTTTTTCTTAAATTAACAAACACTCCTTTTATATTTTTATAACTTATTATATCTTTGAACTTTTTTCAATCTATTAGTATTATCTTACCTCTTTCCTTTATTCTTATTTTGCTACACTCTTGATGATATTCTACGTTTTCCCACTCTTCCTTATACATTCTGAAAATTCTCTCTTTATCAGTTCTCTAGTACTTATTTACATGTTCTTGATTTTTAATCTAACTCTAGCTGTTATCTTTTTCTATTTTGTGCTTTTCCCTTCTGATAAATACTTTAGAATTCTGTCCACTATTAACTTTTGTACTGTTTACATTGTTTAATCCTAGTTCCCCTCCCTCCATTTGCTTATCTTTGTTTCTTATTATATTATTTCTTTAGGTTTTTTCTTCTATTGCATACTTTTTTCTTTGAGAATTTGTTTTTACATTTTTCACCTCTTCCTCTTTCTTTTTAACATTCATACACTAATATGTTCTCTTTCTCACTTTCAATCCTTTCTCAATCTCAATACTCGTATTCCCGTTTTAATCTTTTCTAGTTTTAGCTCCTCTTCTAATACATATTCTGGAGTTTATCGGCCTAGTCCAGTTGTTGATGGTCCTAAATCATATACAACCTTTTGCAGAATTTTTCAATAACCTTCTAAGTAAACAAATCTTTCCGCAGCAATGGAAAATAGCCAAACTAATATTAATCGGCAAACCAAAAAAGCAAGAAGAAGAAATTATCAAATACCGTCCCATGTGTCTGTTGGATGTGTTGGGTAAAACCTACATAAGGCTTATAAACCAGAGGTTGTTCGAAGAAATCGAAAATACTGGAGGTTTTAAGAAGATCGGCAATACACGCGACCGAAAAAATTCTACAAAAGGTTTAGGAAGCAGAAAGATCTGGGAAAAGGTGGAATGCCCTGGTCATGGTTGATGTCAAAAATTCTTTTAACACTGCATCATAGCAGGAGATACAGGACAAACTTAAAAACTAAAAATATCAAGGTATATGTGTAATTTGATAGCCGACTATTTGAATGAAAGGCAAGTGCTTATATATAAAAAAAAATTAGGAACATCTACGGTGGTGTTCCACAAGGCTCGGTACTCGGACCTACTTTGTGGAATATCATGTATAATGATGTCATGGAAATTAAGATGCTGGATGGAGTAGACATGATATGTTATGCCGATGATCTCTCAATAGTAATAACTGGGAAAACACCAGAAGAATTAAAGATTAAAACAGAAGAAGCACTTCATTCTATTTTATTATGGATGAAACTTAACAAACTGGAGATAGCTCCAGAAAAAACCCAAATAATTATCTTTAATCTAAGTCCAAAAACAAAGAACTTACTATTTAACATCAATAATAATACGATAAAATCTGTCAAAAGTGCAGCATATCTTGGAATAACCATAGACTACAGGCGGACATTCTCAAGTCACGTATACAAAGTTTGTGAAAAAACCAAAAAGACATCTAAAGCGTTATCTGGAATTCTTCCAAACATTGGAGGACCAAGTTCCACAAAAAAGGTAATGGCTATCTATAATACTGTATGCGACCCCGATTTGGAAAGAAGCTCTGTCGATTAATAGATGTAAAAAAGAAATCAAAAGATTAATGGCTCTACGAGTGGCATCAGCCTATAGGACGGTGTCAACGCAAGCAGTGACCGTAATTGCTGGACTAATTCCCTTACATATATTAATACAGGAGAGATCACGAATACATGACAAAAAACTGTCAAATAAAGAGAATAAAGAGAAAGAAAGAAAGGTATCTTTTGAGATCTGGCGACAAGAGTGGGAAGATCAAGCAAACTTAACCGGAAAATGAACAAAAACACTGATTAAAAACGTTAAACAATGGACAGAACGGAAATTTGGAAATGTCAACTATTGGATAACCCAATGTCTAACGGGACATGGTAGTTTTGGTGTATATTTAAAAGAATTAAAAACGAAATGCATCAACATGTGAAGAATGTAAAGAAGCATAAGATGATTTTCACATACTCTTTTAAATGCCCAAGGTGGTTCAGACAAAGATGGAACATTGAAACTAAGGTAAATGAAACTTTAAGGGAAGACACAATTGTAGACTCAATGCTAAGATGAAAAGAAAACTGGAAAAGTATTTCCAACTACATAGAAGAGATAATTAAAAGAAGGAAAACAAAAAATAGCGACAAACATGTAGACAAATAAGAATACTTTGCAGAGACAAACACAGACAAGACCTTGCTGATGATATGTAATATACAGTTTCGGCAGGTCTGGAGAGCAAAAAGGGTGTGTTTTAGTAGGTAGGGCCGGATTTGCACAACAGCTGGCAAGTCCCACATAACTACTATGTAGTATCCATAAAGGAATTTCACATACAATAAAAAAAAGTATGTTTGATGTATCTCATTCCTTCCCCTCCATATCTTCCCTTTGTACATTATCACGTTTTTAACTAGTCTTTCAGTGTTTTACTCAAATATCCTTCTTCTAATTCACCATATTTGTTCTAATATTTTGTTTTCTTTGCGTTGCAGTTCTTTTATTTAATCTAGATCTTTGTTATCATATCTGATGTATCCCAGAAACCTAAATTTATCAATTTTCTTGTATCTTTCATTCATTTTACATTTTTCGTTAAAAATTACATAATTAATTAACAATCCGCCTACTTTCATATTCCTCTCCGTTATTGTTCATCCGTTTTCCTCACATAGTTTTAACAGTTTGTTCTTTGTCTCTTTATTTTAGCTATCAATTTCCTGTTTCGCTTTTCTCCGTTTATTATAATTCAACCTTATTATCCTGGTTTTGCCTTAAAATAGTATCTTACAATAATTGTTTTTTCTTTTTTACGCTCCATTATTATTTCTTCTATTTTTACTTTAGTGTTTTTTATTTATTTATTTCCATACATGGTTATTATTTCGTACTTATTTCCTTCTGCTGTTTTTAATATAGTTCTCGCCACTCTTTTTATTTCTCCTTCCTTTGCTATTTTGTCTTTTCCCACTTATGTTTTACTTTGTTTCTCTTCCCCTGGCTTCAGTTTTCTCTTTTTTGCAAACTGCTCACTTTCTTCATTCATAGTGCATTTCAATATAACTCAACAAATGTCGACAGGTGTTTACTTTTTTACGATTGTAGTTATAAACTGGTGGTTTATCGTTTAATCAACAACATTCATTTTATGCAATGTTTTAACATCAAACTAGAATATAAGAACTATAGTTGTTCAGAAAAATAGATAAAAGAATACGGAACCAGTTAGTATGTATAACTAGATATGCTTTGAATGATAATGTAGAAATCACTTCTTATCTTGCGGGAGATCATCAACAGCAAAGGTAATTGTTGTACAACTCCAGGGAAGGTTTAGTTTGATCAGTACATCTACAGAAATAGCGCCCGGATTCACGGTCTCCTTGCTTTATTTAATAGTTAATTTCTATCCATATGACCAAAAGGTGGTCTGCAAATGGCGATAAACGGAAGTTTTCACAAAAACGTAGAATGATAGCAAGAT
This sequence comes from Abscondita cerata, assembly GCA_030710515.1. Taxonomy (NCBI): domain Eukaryota; kingdom Metazoa; phylum Arthropoda; class Insecta; order Coleoptera; family Lampyridae; genus Abscondita; species Abscondita cerata. Next base: position 119,734 of record JALBCR010004565.1, on the reverse strand, counting down.
ACGCTACTTTCCACGCGAACAAAATGACGAGAGCTTATTTCTCAATTTTAATGGGAAATATTCCTTCTGTTTTATCCAACTAATATGAAACTAATGCATTCTAATCCTTTAAATTTTGGATTAGGAAAGTCCATCAACTTGCTACGCCAGCAGTTGAAACAAGAAGAACGACGTGCTGGTCAAAATACTAATGCGATGAATAGGAAACCAACAAATTATAAAGTTCCCAGAAAATACCAGAAATTGAAGCATGTACCAAAAAGCACGGACGCAACCACAATTGCCTAAACTGCAGGCATACAGTCGCCTGCAAATCGATTTTTAAGACTCCAAAATTACGAATTTCTTTTTTATTTAGATTAGCCAAGAAATACCGCCACAAATTAATAAGCGATACGAGCAAGTTGGGGTTGGGTGTTGTATCCAGTCACTAAAATTGGGAGTTGTGTATAAGATGGCAGTTCTTACTGCAAAAATTGGCCATCGTGACCTAGTACGTCCAACTTATTTTTCACACCTCAAGCCCATGTTTTGTTTAACATTATTGTTAATAATACATATTAATTTAACCATTTCTTAATAACATACATGTCTCAAACGATAAATAATAGTTAGTATTTCATAATTATATTGTTATTGTATTCATAATTTTTATAAAAAAATACATACTTTGAATATTAAACACTTTACTAATTTTCTAATAAGCAAGTAGATACTCATTAAAAATTAAACAAATTACAAGAAAGTTGTTTGTGGATTCTAGTAATTGTTTATACATACCAAATACGTATTTTTAATTCCAAACTATCTTATTGATTAATGTTCCGTGAACAAAACCACCATTTAGTCAAAAGTATGAGTGTTGTAAAAACGTAACTTTAGAGTAAAACCATTAAACCCATGTTTTAATAAATGTTTCTTCTAGTTTTGAGTACGCCTTTAGTCCTTTGCACATCTTAAAGCTTGTACTGGATATTTTCAATTTTCGAAGAAAAAACTGCCACGTTGTTGTAACTTAATCTGTAAAATTTTAACAATTTTTTTTTGTATTTTGCATATTGTGTACTTTCCTTGGAGTCCTTTAGAATTTAGATACAGTTGTAACAGACGCCTTCAGAAGCTACAATTATTTTATGTTGCTAAAGTTCATGTTTGTTTCTTACGTCTATAAGCAACGAGTTATGCAAGTAATTCGAGATATAATCAAGATCGATAGCTTATTGAACAAAGTGTTAAAGCAGGAAATAGATTATGTCGCCGCCAGAAAGGGGCTGCTTTTTCTAATTACAACTTGGTACATAATATTAGCGTCATGTTACATGATATGGGTTTATAGCAGATACTTGGAAAACACCAAAGTATTTCTGTTACATCGAACTCAAGTTTACTACATTACTTCTGTGTATAACGGAAACACAAATTTTTAATAGTATTTATATTGCTTGAATTGAAACGTCGAATTACTGTGGTACAGGATGCAACTACTCTTGTGTACTCAAAACAACTTAATTCCGAAGAAACTTTACATCTAGTCAAGCAAATTTACAGTACAGTTTGGAAAATTGCCAAAGAAATCAATTTAATATTTCAAATATGTTTGTTGTTTAAAATTGGGATGTGCTCATTATTTATGCTGTTTGGTTGTTATTGGGCCAGCAGAGTTGACTTATTTGATGAACGTATCACATATTTCAAACTGGGATCTAACGGAGCTATGGTTGCACTTAATGCATTAGATATAATTCTGATCATTCACCAGTTTGCAACCTTTGTTGACAAGGTAAGATATGTTTTCTTTTTTATAAATTTGTGATAAAATGTAAAAGGTTCACAAACTTGTGTTTATTTTTCGCTAATAATACATGATGTGGCAAGATTTTTGCAATAGGTTTTATTTTTATTATCTGGACACATGAGATACTTCACCAAATTGTAACAGTTAGAGAAGGGTCTCCAATTTTTTTAAATAATGAAACTTACCGAATTGAGATGTAAAACAATCGGACAAATTCTTACCTAATAATTGGCCAACTCACATTTTCTAAAGATGTTGTTTGTGGATGCTATTACATTTTAAATTATTGGCCAGAATGTAAAAAACCAATGATAAATAGATAATTTTGAAACACATATAATAAGGGAACAAAATTTATTACACAAAAAAAATTAAAGGGTTCAATATAAACTAATATGAATAGTTTTGATAAAAATAAATACGTGATTGTAAAACTAAATACTTCAATTATTAATTTGAATAGAAATTGGATCCAGTTTCTTTACATTTAATTTTAATTTAATTTTTAAGTAGTAAATAAAGATAACACGCATTTACGTTAATAAAAGATAACTTTAAAAACGGTTTAAGTAAATAAATTAGTACTTACAGTATCAATATTTAAACGTAGAAATAATGAATGCTGTACTTAGCAAACAAAAGAAAATGGAATTCAGCTTAGTTTGGTTGGTTCGGTGATCTCCTAGATTGCGTCATTGGATTTCTGCGGGTCCATAAATTTAAAGTTGGTTTCTTAATTAGATTCTTCTTATATATCCTTAAAATCTTGCAAAAGTGATATAATAAATACAGCAACAGTTTTACTTCTGTTACAATGATACTGAATGTAGTGGGTATGACGGTACGATAATAGCACTCAAGGAAACAAAATTAAAGGAGAGATTAAAGACCCTAAAGCAAAACAACACAATTAAATAAGGAAAATATTAACACAAACAAGCTTACCAGATTAATTTCTGAGCCTTTTTAATGAGGATAATGTGCATCAAAATGCATTACGCTCACCGTAAAAATCAGTAATGTCATTTTCAGGGTCACACACAGTCCCTGCGACTTGCGCATCTTGACCAAAATTGAATCCAATACATTCCATAGATCTACTTAAATACAGAAAATATATACGGAGTAAATTAAAGATAAATATATTCAGTTGCCGCTATAAAATATGTACATTAAATCGTTTAACGTAATAAGAAAAATTAATAAAAGATACAATAAAAGATACAATAAAAGATACAATAAAAGATACAATAAAAGATACAATGAAAGATACAACGTAACAACATCAAAACCCAAAGAGTCGAGATTTTTAATTTTTCGAAATCAGTTTAGGCTTTTTATGATCGAATGACGTATACAATTTTTTGCGATACTGATTTGTTTGAAATTTTTTCCAAATTAATTAAAACCACTGAAAAAATAAACATTAGTTTAAAGCTTTGTTACGCCACATATTTAATTCGCAGATGTAAAAGATTATCCAGAAGTCCGCAAGCGCTTATTTTCGAGGTTACCTTAGTCGAGTTCTCTTCAATTTCGCGAATCGAATTATTTCTCATATAATATCATTTGCAACACTTTAACCCTCCCATACTTTTCGCGAAGACTTACAGTTCGATATTTAGCGATTGTAGAAATTACAATGGCGATCCGCTACAGTTCGTACTTGCTTTAATTACACAGTCCCTCCGTAGTATTGAGTCTGGTTTTTGACTGACTTAAAAATATTAAAATACAAACTGGGAAAGTGCGTCCCCTCCCTAAACTTTTTTACATACACAAAAAACCTTACAAAAATACGTTTATAGTTCTTAGAAAGATAAGCAATCTGCAAATTCAAAATTTTAACAGTGTCTGGTAATTAGTGTACTGATCATTTTTAGTGATAACAAATATCATTTTTTTCTTATAAAAACAACGACATTCAAGTTCTTTTCTTGGAACAAACAAAAAGTTTATTAATTTAGCAAAACCAAAACGGCGACAGATGAGATATGTTTCTACAAAATCTTTGATAAAACCATTTTTAAAGTTTAATTGTAAGAAAACAAAGATAAAGCATTTTACGACACCATGTCTGATTTAAAAAATAACAAAAACATACGTCCTGTAACAACACAAACAAAATCTACTTAGAATACAGTACAACCCAGTTACAATAAACACTTCCGTAAGACCAAAATCATTTACTTAAAGAAAAATAAGTTTTTCCCAAACAGAGGCGGCAAGTTACCTAGTTACCTTGGCTTATGTCCCTACAGTAACTCAATAATAAACGATCTGCAACCAAATAATTTAATTAGTATGTGTATGATGTCTTAGAGGATGGTTATTTTGTACTTACGGTACTATTGAATCTATCTGGTGCCTTTGCAGTTTACATATTAGAATAAGATTAAAATATTAGAAATACGTAGAGTAGCCAATAAGCTAATCCAATCTCACTTAGCAGATATAATGATAAAAGTTACTTCAAAAAGACCTCCATTGATATTAAAGTAGGGCAAAGATCTGTGTTGAGACCGTTACTATTCTTACTTTTTATTAATGGTTTACCTAAGTGTATTTGTGAAGGTAAAGTTTACGTATATGCAGATGACTCTAATGTAATGCTAAAGTCAAAAGACAAAATTTATTAAAAACCATAAATAATTTTGCAAATTGATGCTAACAAAAATATTCGGTCCACGTATTCTTAAACATTCAGTGTTGTACTAAAATTGTTAGGTATATTTTAGTAAACCTTAAAACTTTTTCTCAATGACTTTTCATTAGAAGCAAACTATTTTCCCAAATATCGCATTCCCATTTGTGTCCCTGTTTATGACCGTATTGTATATCAATTAAGCTTTGTTTACACAGCAGTTTGAAACCAAAATTTGAAATTTTTTGAAGAATTTCGAAATTTTGCAAAGTATATGTTGCTAATTTGATGGAAAAATAGTAATTTTTTTATTTTGATGATCACGAAAAGTTGTAAATTTTTACTTACAAATGTTCTAAATTTATCGCTGCGCCCACGTTGTCAAAACAAAGGCTAGTTTTAATTTTTGTGTAGTTCTGTTGTTAATTGTTAATCTGGTATTTGAATGATGGATGACATAAGTCTTTTAGTCCCGTATTTTCTTGATGCTCTTTGGGTGACCAAAACATAACAAGCACTTGTAGTTAAAACTACAATTTTTACTTATGTACATTACGTGTAAAAAGATTCATTATTTTTTGTCTTTGTCTTAACCGTATTATTTATTATACTTATTCTATCTGTGTTCGGCACTTAAAATAAGACCAATAATAAAAGGAACATGATTAAATATATTTTTTATAATGACTTGCAGTTGAATAAAAACTCCCAAATTAACTCAAAAACACTAACGCCTTCAATTGTATTTACAAATTTGGACCTGATATCGATGAAAATAAAAGCACCTGTAAAATAAGTAATTTTTAACAAATATTTTTACCAACAGAAGGATCTGTCGTATGAAATTGTCTTGTAGGAAACAAATTTAATTACTTGCTCCAGACTACTACGTAACAGAGAGAAATAGTAGATCAGATAAATAAAGTGCAAAAGAGTACTTAAGAAAATTACAGAATCGGAAAACAAATTGCGGAATATAGAGGGTGTTCTGAAAGAAGAATTTAGAACGAGTAAGTAAGGGCCTTTTTGGTCCGTGGATGATGAATTTACACCGTCGTTTTTCAAAATTTTACCGGGGAGAACGATCGGAAAATAGTAGAAGACCTGTCACGCTTGCGGAGTAGGAAAGACATCACACAAATTTACTTGTGTTTATACTTGTCAGCGCCATCTTTTAACGTCCGTTTCAGGTTAAAATTGTTACGCCACAAAATTTTAAAAACAAGTAGGCAGCATAAGAAACGCCAGATAGTTCAAACGGTAAAGGGGGTAGGTTAAAATTGTTTCTCACTTACCTTTAACGAAGACTAAAGGTCTATAATACGAGTCACAGTTGGGATTGCCAGGCGCTACCTTAATCTTTTATATATTTATATCAAATGCTTACTAAAGAATAGGGAAAATGTAAACATTGAAGCAAAAAAATAATAATTACGGCCGGTTTTCTATTGAAGTTAGGCACAACAATTTATACACAGATTATTCCACAGTTGGTGTCTTAACATTAAAACGTTTTTTCTAACAAAAAACCAAACAGAACGGTCGAACTACCCCCGGTACCGGGCGAGAAGAAAGATTTTGAACTATTACAAAATTTTGGGTTCGGTTATGCTGAACCACCGAACAGAATTTATTACAATACAAAAAAATATAAGATTACCCTAGACGCTACCTAATTTTAGTTCAAATATTCGCACACTCGCATTTAAAGTCCCTAACCCAAAAGTTTTCTGAGGTAAACAAGCAAGTACTTACAGTTGGGTTTCTTCAGTCCATAAAACAAAGGATAATCCACTAGGAACAATTTGCACTAATTCGAAGATCTCGTATCTAATGCTTCTTGACGGTGTTGCATTTTTCTTAGCTGACTATAGAGAGAAAGTCAAATCATCCGCTGCGCATTTATTTCGATCGTTTAAATAACGGAAGTTCCTTTTGTTTATGGCACACTTAGCTTCAACATTGCACTCGCGCCCTCAATAGTTACACGTAATTGTACACTTTTCTTCTATTTAAGGCCCTTGTGCGATTGTTTTAATTTTTAAAAACAACATAAATCCGCGCAATTCTTAGTACATGTCGTAGTTACTACATGTCACTAGTGGTGAGTCTGCTTAAGAACTAAACTTAAAACTATTAACAATCAAAAGATTCAAAGGTCTTCTCTTTTTATCATTTCCTACACAAGAACATTACAAAAATTATTGCTAATATTTTCTCAGAAAGAATAAACAAAAGTGACTACTCAGTATTTTGATCGTGGGTATATCCTTGTGTTATTCACTTAAACAAAACAAGTCTCTAACTAAATTCATAAGGGCGTCAGCCACCGAGCTGTTTTCAGGGAACAAACAAAGAAACCTTTGCAATAGCAAAACAAACTGCGACATGTGTTGATTAAATTCGAAGAAATTCAAGGTGAAACTATTGAAATAAGCATTTCATAGAAAAAATTAATTGTGTGAACGTACGATAACGCGATTCTCTACAACAACTGATTTAAAAAAAATATCAAATGACAAAAACAATATTCCAGCAAACATGACCATGAAAACACACGTGCATTACAACGTAATAGAAGTAATTTGAAACTATAATACATTCCAACTCAAAAGAGCACTTAGGAGCCAAAATCATTTGCGCGTAAAAAACAATTTTCACCTAAACAGAGGTGACAAAATGTTTCATTTGTTGAGTATTAAAACAAGAATAAGATAAAAGTAAATATATCACAATAAAATTGTTAGAATATAAATATTTGTCAAAATTTGTTTCCTTTCTTGCCTGTAATTTTAATACGGCCATATTTGCGACTCATCATAACCTGTAGCTGATAGTTGGAGCTGTAAAGGTTGTAACTTACAAATACGTAAAGGATCGACGGCTCCTAGCGAGTACAACTTAGAGAAAACAAAACTAATACTATTGAGTTCGAATCAACGCACTAAATTCATGGGAGTTCCCGAATTTATAAGTGCTACCGCAACAATGTCCGCCTTCAGCGGTAGATTTGGGGGTCCTTAAGGAATCTAAAAAGAAATAAACTGTTTCGTAACGTGGCGCCACCTGCTGAGTAATAGACAGAAATAAAATAACCAACAGGAGTACAATTTTATTTTACTACAAAACACAATATTAGAGACACATACGCGACTTAAATATAGCAAATTAAGTTGTGCTTAATAATTACTAAGAGAAGGTGTAAGGAGTAATCGAGGTGACGTACACGTCACTTACAGAACAGTACCTTAATAGTAACTTAAACTCGGATGTAAACCGATAAACAGATCTCGTTAACCCTAAAGGCCTTTTGTTTTTAACGTCGCCCCCGTTATCTACAGCGTCTAGCTCTGGGAGAGCCAACGTAAACAAAACCGAAAGTCGGTGATCGAGTTCACTTTGACACAAAAGTATTACCTAACATACTACAGTTATAAGACCGTTCGATGTCACGTCTACGTGAGCTTCTTACCTTTGATAATAAGTAGGATAATTAAACATTAAAACTTAGCTGTGTTCTAGTAGTATGCAGCTCTGCGGATTCGTTCTCGCTAGCGGCCGTGTCGGAGGATTAAACAGCGTCCAAACGTATTTAATTCCAGAATTTTCCTTAGGGGAGGTTCAGATTGGAAAGTAGATGACAATTAGGCTCCCTCGAAGCAATGGATATGCAACATCAACGAGTCAATCGGCCTTCAGCATTCACCAGCTGTTGGTGGCTAAAATGTAGGCGAAAGCAAGGTACTCAAACAATTAGGCAGCGAAAGGTTCCTAACTAGCCATTCTAGCATCTCTAGGAGTTTTTTAGGTGTAAGATAAGGTGAAAGTGCGAGGTTAACACACGTGCTAAAGCAAACGTTGCAATTAATAATTAATACAACCTTGAAAGTACTTACAAAAAATAGTAAATTGATCGGGTTTATCTTTCCGCACTCAATTATGGTGCAATAATTAAAACCACGTTGAAATTTCAATTGTATTTTACTTGCTTCATTGAGCTACCGTCAAACCACCCAAAGGAAGTGAAGAAAGTGCTCAAAATGTCGACTCGTCACCAATAGGAAAATTCGAGGTAACGCGGCTTACGACCTACGTTCTGTTCGAATTTTTTTAACCGTAACAAGACATTTAGACCCTATACTTTAAAGTAGTTAAATGTGTACTAATAACCTTATAATTAACAAACACACTTTTTGTATTTTATAACTTATTATATCTTTAAACTTTTTCAATCCATAAGCATTATCTTACCTCTTTCTTTTATTTTTATGTCGCTACATTCTTGATGATATTCTACGTTTTCCCACTGTTCCTTATACATTCTAAAATTCTGTCTTTATCAGTTCCCTAATACTTATTTACATTTTGGTCATTTTCTAATCTAACTCTAGCTGTTATCTTTTTCTCTTTCGTGCTTTTCTCTTCTGATAAATACTTTAGAATTCTGTCCATTATTAACTTTTGTACTGTTTACTTTGTTTAATCCTAGTTTTCCTCTTCGGCATTTGATTATCTTTGTTTCTTATTATACTATTTCTTTAATTTTTTTTTTCTATTGCGTACTTTTTTCTTTGAGGATTCATTTTTACATTTTGCCCCTTTATCCTTCTCTTTTCAACATTCGTACACTATGTTCTCTTTTCTACTTTCAATTCTTTCTGCCAGTCGCAATACTCTTATTCCCATTTGAATATTTTATGGTTTTAGCTCCTCTTCTAAAAAATATTCTGGGTTTCTATGCCTAGTCCTAACGTTCCTATCCAGTATGTTCGATGTATCCCATTCCTTCCTCTCTCATACTCCACTTCGTACATTATTACGTTTTTAACTAATCTTTCAGTGCTTTACTTAAATGTCCTTCTTCCAATTCTCCATACTTGTCCTAATATTTTTGTTTAATTTTCGTTGCAGTTCTTTTACTTAATCTATATTTTTGTTATCATATCTGATGTATCCCAGAAACCTAAATTTATCAATTTTTTCTGTATCTTTCATTCTTCACTACTATTCCATTTCTTTTACATTTTTCGTTAAAAATGACATAATTAATTAACAATCCGCCTACTTTCATATTCCTATCCATTATTGTCCATCCGTTTTTCTCACATACTCTTAACAGTTTTCTTCCTTGTCTGTTTATTTTTGACTATTAATTTCCTGTTTCTCTTTTTTCCGTTTATTATAATTCATCTTTATTATCTTGTTTTGCCTTAAAATAGTATCTTACAATCATTATTTTTCCTTTTTACGCTCCGTTATTATTTCTTCTATTTTTACTATAATGTTTTTCATTTATTTATTTCCATACATAGTTATTATTTCGTAATTATTTCCTTTTCTGTTTTTTAATATAGTTCTCGTCACTTCTCCTTCCCTTGCTGTTTTGTCTTTTCCCACTCCTGTCTTACCTTGTCTCTCTTTCCTCTCTTCAGTTTTTCTCTTTTGCAAACTGAATTTCCCCACTTTTTCTAGTACTCATTTCCTTATTGTTTAATCCTTAAACCACTTTCTTCTTCCTCTAATCCATTTTATTATAAATCAACAAGTGTCGACAGGTGTTGACTTTTTTACGATTATAGTTATAAACTGCTGGTTTATCGATTAATCACCAACATTCACTTTATGCAATATTTTAACATCAAGTTAGAATAGTTGAACGATAGTTTTCAGAGAAATGAATAAAGAATACAGAACCAGTTAGTATGTACTAATAGGTTTGCCTCAAATGATAATGTAGAAATCACTGCTTATCTTGAGTGAGGTCCTCAACAGCAAAGTGATACACCAATTGTTGTACAACAACCGAGCTCCAGGGAAAGTTTAGTTGGATCAGTACATCCACAGAAATAGCATGGCCTCGTTGCTTTATTTAATTGTTAATTTCTATACATATGCCCAACGGGTGGTCTGCAAATTTGTAGAAAGTGGCGGTAAACGGAAGTTTTTACAAGAACGTAGAATGATAGCAAGATACCGTACTTACGACGCTAACAAGATGACGAGAACTTATTCCTCAATTTTAATGGGATATTTGTCTTCTGTTTTACCCAACTAATATGTAATTAATACATTCTAATCCTTTAAATTTCGAGTGGAAGTCAATCAACTTGCTGCGCCAGCAGTTAAAATCAGAAAGAAAGAAACGACGTGCTTGTCAAAATGCTAGTGCGATGAATTTTTTTGGGTAGAAACCCACAACCAACAGAGAAACACCAAAACTTGCACCAAAAACTTTTACTCGGGCACGTGTTTCAATAGCTAAGCCATCATCATCAGCGATAGCTTAGCTATTGAAACACGTGTCCGATAAAGTTTTGAGGAACAGTTTTGATGTCTTTCTGTTGGTTAAATAGACAGCTACAGTTTGGGTTCTTTTCCTTTGAGGAAATGCCACAAATTATAATTTGTAGTGTATTTGTATGTAAATAATTTAAACGTAATATTAACAACACTTTATTCAGACAAGTAGAATAGGTAACACGTGTACTATATGGTAGAATACCTAGTGATGTAATCCAGTACCTAAACTAGGCTTTTTGGTGCCCTGGCAGATGACCACTAGTGGTGCCCTGCCCCCCATGCATGTGACCCTGGTTTCAAAATATTTATAACCTCAAGTCGGAGATGATGGTTTATTTGTATCGTTTTGGGGTAAAAGGAATTAACTTACTTAACAAAGCTGGTACAACAACACAAATGAAAACTAAAAATCAATATAGTTGTTAATTACTTTACCTAACTAATGCTGGTTCATTCTCACCTTACCTGAATCAACTAAAACAAGCCAAAAGAGTTAAGACTAAGACGGTCCAATCCATTTGGATTTATCTATCCACACCTACCGACCCACCTAGTGCCGTGTTTCGTGTCTTTGCTTTTTTTTTGTAAATTTATTGAATCTGTATTTTCCTTTTCCCAAATCCCAAGGTTTTTATTTGAATTATTTCACAATAAACAGTGATTATAATTAGGATAAATTACAGAATTAACGCACAAATGAGAAATATTTGAATACTTTTACTTTTAGTAGTCTATTTGTTTGACCTTTTTAAGTTTCAGGCTTGAAGCATGGGTTATTAACAAAACCATCTGTTTTGTTGTTTACATTATAACTAACTATACCAAGAGCATCGAGGACGTTCCATACACGACTAACAGATCATTCTTGTTTTATGTGCAGCAACAAAACAGATAGTTCCGCTGCGCTTGCGCTAGTCATATGTACTTAGTACTTGCTGCCAGCTAACATTAGTATACCATTCATTGGCATTGGCACTCATATCACGCTTCTTTGTTTGGTATCTGTAAACATGCTTGGCAATCCCATGATATGCAACATTTTAACAACAACAACGAATGAAATAAGTATCCATACATAATTTGTAATTATACTTTTTGAGTTATTTTGTTATTTAGAAAAGATTTGTTAAAGGACATTTTTTAGATTTCTTTTAAATAGCTGACACTAAGTCAATCTAAGCCGCGTAGCGCCAATTTTTTAAGATTTATTGCTAATATTTACAAAATTATAATGTATTTAACCCTTTCAAGCCCAGTGATTCCATTTGGAATCGTGTCGTTTTAACTTGCTTACGTTTCAAACCACATACAATGCATTGCAGTTCTTTGTATTATCGTCAAATCTACTCATTCACAGAGGTCTCTGACACATAAAGGCATCTGTAACTCATTTTACCTTTTACAACATGCGTTTGATGTTCTGAGTTACCATTGCTTACATTGTGCTAGTACCCGCGGTTTTTATTATTTTAAAATTTACTGAAAAAATATTTTCGAGGCCATATATTTTTATTGGTAGGTAAAATGTTTATTATATGAACTAAATCAAACTAAATGTTAAAAACACGTCGAAAACCTGTAAATAAAACACCTTCTTTCTGTGATGCCAAGTGGCGTCATTGAGCTTCAATGAATAAATTCAATTTGTGTTTCTATTGTTGACTAGAACATTTTTGTAACAAATTTATTTTTTATTTTTCAACTCATTCCGAATTATGGTTTAATTTTTTTCTATTCAGGTAAAATGGCAATGTCGCGACAAGGTTTGACGGAAGATGAGGTACGTCGTTTACTGCTTTTATTAGAAGGTGATATTTCTGACGTAGATATCGAGTCAGACGGTGAAGATGATGAACTTTTTACGGCATCAAACTTGACAAACAATAAAATTCTCCCTCTACATCTGTACCTGTGAACGGTGTCGATGTAGAAGTGGAAAACGTAGATAGTGAATATAGTTCCGAAGATGATTTGCCATTGGCTAATTTAAAAGTTGGATATCAGATAAAAAAAACGAATAAAAAAATACATACCATTGGCAGCAAAAGATTTGGAAAGCATAAGTGCAGATTGCTACCCAATGTTTTCTGATCCACCTCACCCTGAAATGACGCCGTTAAATTACTTCAAACAATTGTTTGATGATAATTTGATAGACCATGTAGTTACTCAAACTAATTTGTATTCTGTAGAAAAACGGGGATTTCAGTAAACACAAACAAAGAAGAAATTGAGCAATTCATAGGATGTCATATTTTGAGTGGTGTTGTAAAAATGCCCAGTTATAGGATGTACTGGGCTGAAAGTTCTAGATACAGCCCAATTGCAGACATCATGTCTAGGAACAGGTTTGATAAACTGAGAAATTTTTGCACCTCAACGACAATTCCCAATTGAAGACGCGCAACGATCCTGAATACGACAAACTTTTTAAAATTCGTCCTATAATTGAAGCAATTAGAGCAAATCTTCGTAAAATAGAACCAGAAGAGCACAATTCGGTAGACGAAATTATTATTCCATTCAAAGGACGGAGTTCTCTAAAACAATTTGTTAAAACAAGCCACACAAGTGGGGCATAAAGATGTTTGCTCGTGCTAGTTCTAACGGAATTATCCATGATTTTGAAATTTATGTTGGAAAAGGGACAGTAAAAGAAACGTCAGAACTTGGAATAAGTGGTGATATTGTAATGAGGTTATGTCAAAATTTGCCAAAACACCAAAATTTCAAATTGTACTGCGACAATTGGTTTACATCCCCCGAACTCTTCAGGCAGTTGAAAAATATTGGAATACATTCAACTGGGACAGTCAGAAGTAATCGACTACATTGCGGTAGTTTAAAAACGACCAAGTTTTAAAGAAAGAAGGAAGAGGATCTTTTGATTTTCGAACGGAAGCAACAAGTAATTTGACTGTAGTCAAATGGTTTGACAATAAATCTGTTCATGTCCTTTCTTCTTGTAAAGGAGTGTATCCTATTGAAACTGTGCAACGATGGAGTGTTGGTGATAAGCGATTTATAGATGTACAACGTCCTGGTGTAATCAAGCATTACAATAGCTTCATGGGTGGAGTTGATCTCCATGATATGCTTGTAGCATTATACCGCATAAATTTTGTAGTGAAAAGGTTCTACTTAAGAATTTTTGGAATTTGGTCGATATGTGTATTGTGAATGCATGGCTCTTATACAGACGTCACATGTCACAAAGTGGTCAGAAAAATTGGAAAAGCCTTTTAGTTTTAGATCAGAAATTGCACACGCACTTCTGAGGGCTAGAAAAGGAGCAATTATTCGCAAAAGAGGAAGACCATCGTCCACAACATCATCACCATCATCAACACCACCACCTTTCAGGAAGTATACTAAAGTTCCAGCTCCAGTAGACGACATGAGATATGATGGATTCCAACATTTCCCAATACATATTGAGCCGAAAAAAAGGTGCCGATTATGTATTAAAGCATATTCGAGGGTGATGTGCGAAAATGTCAGACACCATTGTGTTTAACTAAAGACAAAAACTGTTTCAAACTTTTCACAACAAATAAATGTTTTATTTAAATACATATCGTAAGCTCAATGATGCCACTTGGCATCATAAAAATTTTCGTTTGTAAAATATTTTTTCTGTTTTTTAGTAAACATGTCTTATTTAACATACTACCAAATACATTTCAGCCCAATTAATTTTTTTTTCCGAAAACAAGAATTTGGGCCGGAAAGGGTTAAAAATCAAAATACAAAAGGAATTTAATTTTAAAGAGGGCAACTGGCGGTGCCTCCCTTCGAGAGGGGCCCTGGTTGAGACTGCCATCCAGTGTCATCGTAGTTTAGGCCCTGATGTAATCATGGAAGTGCCTTTGAATGCATCCCATAATGCATTACTGAATGTGAAAAGTGGATGCATTGTGTGTTGCTAACAATTATACATAACACCCGGAAACACTAGAAATTAAAGCATGCACCAAAAGCACGGACACAACTACAATTGCCTAAACTGCAGGCATATAGTCGCCTGCAAATCGATTTTAAGACTTCAAATTTACGAATTTCTCATTTTTTATTTATTTATTCGAATTTATATGGTTAGCCAAAAATACCGCTTCAAATTAACGAGCGATATGAGCAAGTTGGGGTTGGGTGTTGTGTCCAGTCTTTAAAGTTGGGAGTTGTGTATAAGATGGCAGTTCTTACTGCAAAAAATTGGCAGTCGTTAACAATACATATTAATTTAAACAATTTCTTAACAACATACATATCTCAAACAATAAATAATAGTTAGTGTTTCATAATTATTGTTATTGTATTCATAATTTTTAATAAAAAATACGTACTTCGAGTGTTAAACACTTTACTAATTTTCTAATAAAGCAAGTAGATACTCATTAAAAAATTAAACAAATTACAAGAAAGTTGTTTGTGGATTCTATTAATTGTTTATACATACCAAATACGTATTTTTAATTCTAAACTATCTTATTGATTAATGTTCCGTTAACAAAACCACCATTTAGTCAAAAGTATGAATGTTGTAAAACGTAACTTTAGAATGAATCATTAAACCATGTTTTAATAATTGTTTGTTCTAGTTTTGAGGACGCCTTTAGTCCTTTGTACAATCTTTATGGCTTGCACTGGATATTTTCAATTTTCGAAGAAAAACTGCCACGTTTATTGTAACCTAATCTGTAAAATTTTAACAATTTTTCTTTGTATTTTGCATATTGTGTACTTTCCTTGAGTCCTTCAGATTTCGATACAGTTGTGGCAGACGCCTTCAGAAGCTACAATTATTTTATGTTGTTAAAGTTCATGTTTGTTTCTTACGTCTATAAGCAACGCGTTATGCAAGTAATTCAAGATATAACTAAGATCGATAGCTTATTAAACAAAGTGTTAAAGCAGGAAATAGATTATGTTGCAGCCAGAAAGAGGCTGCTTTTTCTAATTATAACTTGGTACATAATCTTAACGTCATGTTACATGATATCGGTTGTTGGCAGATACTTGGACAACATGAAAATACTGTTACATCGAAGTCAAGTCTACTACATTACTTCTGTGTATAACGGAAACACAAATTTTTTAATAGTGTTTATATTGCTAGAATTGAAACGTCGAATTACTGTAGTACATGATGCAACCACTCTTGTGTACTCAAAACAACTTAATTCCGAAGAAACTTTACATCTAGTCAAGCAAATTTACAGTACAATTTGGAAAATTGCCAAAGAAATTAATTCAATATTTCAAATATGTTTGTTGTTTAAAATAGGGATGTCCTCATTATTTATGTTGTTTGGTTGTTATTGGCCAGCAGAGTTGAGTTATTTGATGAACTTATCACATATCTCAAATTGGGATTTAACGGAGCTTTGGTTGTAATTAATGCATTAGATATAATTCTGATCGTTCACCAGTTTGCAACCTTTGTTGATAAGGTAAGATATGTTTTTCTTTTGTATGAATTTTTGAAAAATGTAAAAATGTTCACAAACTTGTGTTTATTTTTGGGTAAAAACATGGTGTGGCAAGGTTTTATTCTTATTATCTGGACACATTAGATACGAATTTGTATACGTCACCACATTGTAACAGTCGGGTTCGTACACTTCTTAGAGAGGGTCTTAAATTTTTTTTAAGTAATGAGATTTACCGAAATGAGAATCGGACAAATTTTTACCTAATAATTGGTCGACTCACATTTTGTAAAGATGTTGTTTTGGGATGCCATTACATTTTAATTTATTATCCAGAATGTAAAAAAACAACGATAAATAGATAATTTCAAAGCACATATAATTAGGGGAATAAAAATTATTACACCATAAAAAAGTTAAAGGGTTCAATATAAATGAATAGTGAATAGTTTTCATAAAAAATAAATACAATTGCCTATTGGTCTATTTTGTTATATTTTTCTTAAAAGCATAAACTGAAGTTGAGTTAACGATATTGTTATCAAATTTGTTCCAATTGTTAAACGTTCGATTCATTAAAAGTATTGTTTTTCAATTTTCCTTTTTGAGTTTAAAATTGTGTCCTCGCAGTCTGGGGTCGGTTTGTAGTTTCACTGAATTCGGAGGTATCTCCTGGCTATTGATGGTGCATTATTCTATATACTTGAATTAGATCTGCTCTATTATAACTTTGCCTAATTCACATAATTGCAGAAATTTTAACCTTTGACAATAAGGCTATACTGGGTTCCCCAAATTAGACTATACAATTTAAAAATCGAATAAAACTTTTCTAATTAAAGTAAATTAACTTTTTAATTGACTAATAGTAGCTTATTCTGTGGGATTTATGACTAAAGTAAATAACAATTCAAGTTTTAAAGATTATGTCTTCCAAATGCCCTCCTTCGACTTCAATGCATTTTTGAATTCTAAGTTCAAAATGTATCATCACTCGGCGAAGCATATTTCCATTTATTACTGCAATTTTGAATCTGCTCCTTCAGCTGCAGAATTGTTGCGAATTGTTATTTACTTTAGTCATAAATCCCACAAAATAAGCTACATATTAGTCGATTTACTTTGATTAGAAAGTTTTAGATTC
Organism: Abscondita cerata; assembly: GCA_030710515.1. Taxonomy (NCBI): domain Eukaryota; kingdom Metazoa; phylum Arthropoda; class Insecta; order Coleoptera; family Lampyridae; genus Abscondita; species Abscondita cerata. Next base: position 102,422 of record JALBCR010004565.1, on the reverse strand, counting down.
GACTTTTAAATTGTATAGTCTAATATGGGGAACCCTGTATTTACAATGAACAGGCCACCTTGTTAGTGCATGTTGTACTCTATCAAGTATACGAACATCTCTAAGGTAATGTGGTCTCCAGACTGGCACCGCATACTCTAAATGGGGTCTCATATACATTTTAAAGATCCTTGAACACAATTCTGGACTTGGTTTAGAAAAAACTCTTTTAATAGAATAATAAACCGCAAAACCTTTTTTAGCTATTTTAGCACTCTGATTGCTCCAAGTGAACTTGTTATCAACAAGTTTTGACATGCAACCATAGTAATGTTACAGTTCCCCAGACGATATACCTGTTTAGGGTGGTTGTGGCCGATATACAACACATAACATTTAAGCAAAGGGACCACTGTTCATACCACTCAATTACAAGATTTAGGTCGATTTGTAGCGTTAAAGGTTTTTATGTCATCTGCATAAGCTGAAAATCTGCATTTAACATAGTTAGTAGGTCAGCAATGTAAAAAACAAACAATAATGGACCAAGCACTGAGCCCTGAGGAACGCCATTTGTAACACATTTTTTGTCAAATAATACAGAGTCTATTCTAACTGCAAACGTTCTTGATGACAAAAATGCTTTACAATTTCAAACATATTCTCGAATGCCAAATCTTTCAAGTTTATACAGCAATAAAGAATGCGACACCATATCAAATGCTTTACTAAAACAATATCTACGGCGTTTCCTGTATCTAGCAACTTGGTCCATTTATTACACAAGTAGGTAAGTTTGTAACTGCAGATCGACCAGGTATAAACCCATTTTGGTTTATCGATATAACATTTTTATTTCGTAGAAATTGAAATATTTGTCTAACTAAAACTTTTAAAAATTTTACACCCAGTGGATGTTATACTAGTTATATGCTATACGCTTATCTCTCTTTTATATATTGATGTAACAATGGCTTCAAGCCATTGTGTTGGCAATTTGCCACTTATTAACGATGTTTTAAAAATTCTGCATATAGGAGCAAGCAAAATTTGAGAACACAGCGTAATAGGCCATCAGGACCAGGCGTAGAGTTAACAGGTAATCTATTAATTTTGCTTTAACACTATTTCTTCAGTAATTAAATCATTTGAGATTATAGGTCTATTGTTGCTTACATATAAAGTGAACATTTAGGCAAAAGTTTCTGTCAGAATATTTGCAGTTTCTACATAGCTCTCACACAAAACTCCGTTAAAGTTATTTACTACAGGAACACTAACTAAGATGTTTACGCAAAAAAGCTTTGAGGTTTGTTTAACAAAGTGTTTTCAAATTTCTTTTTTTTTCATAAATTTTGTTTTTCAAAAGATTAGACAAATTACGATGGACATCGTAATCACTTTGAACACCAGAGCGCTTAAAATTGCGCCATAGCTGCTTCTTGTGGCGAATCATTCAGAGTAAAGAGTCATCAATCCAGGGTTTGCACATATCTTGCTTCAAAGATACTATCTAGTTGGTAAAACAAAGACTAATCGTATTTGGTTAAATCTTCATTAACAGAAGCATATGATATTTGTGTATAGGTCTTAATTTCAACTTTTGGTGTATGATACAAAAGTACTTGTATATCAAAAGTTATTTTGCAATGATCAGAAATGCCAATTGGATCATCAACATTTATTTGTGTTATTAAATCTGGATCTGTTGTTAATAAAAGATCAAGTATAGATGGTTGTTGGTTATGTCTAAAACGAGACGGTTCGAATACTATAATGAGAAACATTGTTGTTGTTTGTATTATTTAACTAATAAACATCTAAAGAATTGACGTTTAAAAATTTATGGCCAACGATATGTTTTCATCATAAGCTTTTGTTAACGAATTATTCCAATTATACTTTTGACTAATACCAAAGAGCATAAAGAGCATATAATAGAGAAAGAGATATAACTTTATAGAAATAAACGTTGTAATGTATAATGTGTTGCCTATGCATCAAAATATCAATTTTTTATGAAAGAAATGAATAAGATGCCTGACTGTTTAACAAAAAACAAAGACAGTTGGAGTACCCACCTGCAACGCCAAAGTGGGAAGGGTTTTGTATCTGATGTTTTTTACCGATGTTGCCAGGTTGCAATGGAACTTATACGTCTTCAAAGTTAATAAAATAGAGAGCGTTTTCTAGTTGTAACGCTACTATTAATTTCCATATTATGAACTAAAGTTTGTGAACGCTAAAAATTTTTACTTTGTCTTTCCTTTTTAAAATTTGTATTGCTGACACAATAAATCGGAGAATTTAAAAATAATTGAAATTAATGGTAAACTGTACGATTAAAATTGTAAGCGAATCGCTTAATAAATATTGAACTCGCCGCTTCGGTAGAGACATCGAGCACGTGAAATTATTAGCCATCCGTCATTCGCGAACATCAAGATAATCGTAGTGCAGGCTGAAGTATTACTGTATGGGTTGCGACGGAAGTTCTTGATTCGGGGATCTGCAGCACGTACCCTAGATTTTTCAGATTCAAAGCCGAGTCGAAGGAATGTATTAATTAATGTTTTTAATTTGTTCATTCACGATTGCAATTCCGCTATTAATTATACAGGGTGAATCACCACCAACGAAACAGTAAAAGCTTTACAAGTTTTGTCATTTAATTAGGTTTCACGTTGATAAATTTTACATTTTAAAATTATTTTGAAATATACAGTATGTCCCAAAAAAGCGTAGCGCATCAAAGTTATATTTTTCTTATGGAACACCTATATCTTATTGTGTTTTTTGTCTGCCAGTAAAAATAAGACATACTTTCATAAAGGTTCCCTATACCTAAACACAGAGTGTTCTGAGTTACGACGACTTTTCTTAAAATATGGAGTATTAAAAATTCTAATCCAACAAATCATAACAAATTTACTCGTAGGTACGTCTAAATAGTTATTAGAGAGGAATGATGATTAAATATTAAACATTCAAAATTTACAGGTCAATTATTGGATCATTCAATATGTAATATGAGCCTTATTTTAAATGGAACACTGTATTTTATTAATTCATAACGTTAATAAAAAACCCTTTTTCTAATGGTATAAGGATGTCCTATGTGTAAATGTTACAGGTTTTGCACAAATAATAGCGAGATATTTTAAAACAAAAAATGCATACGTAATTTAATTAGTTATTAACATTTTAAGACATTACAGTCTGATAATCACATATGAGTTACAAAAGTCATGTTTCGTTACATGTTACATACAATATTTTTGAAAAATAAGTTTAAAAAGGAATTCAATCTATTTCGAATTCAAATTTTAATCGGGTGTGACCAATGTTACTATGATTACAATGTTCAAATAAATGTCGAAACAAACTCACAAGTGACAAAAATTTAATTAATTAATTAATTAAATTAATTAATTAAGTGTCACATTTGCACGGAAAACCCTAATACAAGAACAAAAATTTTTTTGGATAATTTAGGGAACAGTGAAACGAATGTGGAAAGAATGCTTAAAAAAAACACTATTATCTGTATCACATTCAACTACACCAGCATTTGACAGAAAACGATTATGATGAATGTTTAAATTTTTGTTTATGGAATCCAACTATTTAGACGTAAATGTAAATTTGTTATGATTTGTTGGATTAGAAGACGTTGCATTTTTTAATACTCCATATTTTAAGAAAAGTCGACGTAACTCAGAACACTCTGTATTTAGGTATATGGAACCTTTATGAAAATGTACCTTTTTAATTTTTATCTCTCATTTTAAAAAATTAATTACTCGGTCATTCGCTAACCGATTTTGAAAAACTTTGCATCGCTAGATAGGTGAAAGTCAGTTCTTTCAAACTACAAAAATAATACCGGGTGTTCCATAAGAAAAAGTTAACAAAAAATTGTCAAAAATCCGCCATTTTTGTTATGACGTCCTCGAAGTCGATAGAAAAAATTCAATGTATTTAAAAGAAAACTTATACTAAAATGTAACATTTCAGTGAAAACCGCATGTTTCTATCCTAAACCGTTTAGAACTTATAGGCAGTTAAAATAGGGTAAAATATAAGTGGACACCCGGTATAATAAACACATTGTATCACTATAAATAATTTTTATCTTTAGTATAAGAATGAAACAGTCCGAGGGCCCTATTCTGTAACATTTTGTTTTATTTTAAAGGTACTTTAAAAATAAAATAGCAATCACAGTTAAGAAGGTGACATATAATGTACGTAACCATAAATACGTCTGATTTAAAAGTAATTAATTTTAACAGATTGTTTGCAGAATAGACCCCAAAATAAGTTAATTATCAAAAAGTTTATTTAAAAATATTTTTAAATTACATAAAAAAATAAATCTAGTATTAAGTAACTTGAATAAAGTGAAAGAAATTAATAATAATTATACTTCAAAATATTTGATTACCTATATATTTTACTGTTTTGTGCAAGGTTTGTGTCCGCTTTTAATTTTTGAAACAACATCTACATAATTATAAGTATTTCTTAAGTTTTTAGAAAACACTTTACGTAACGAACATAAAAGGCTACAAATTTAGTAAAGTTATAAAATTAAATAACATTATCATTAGACATCATTATGTTTACTGTTTATCTATTGTTATAAATTGTTTAATTTTTTAATTTGTTTTTCTTATTTCCTTACGACAACTACCAACCCTTAAGTCTTGGGATAAACATTGTAATGTTTTGTATAATTTACAATTTATTAAATGCTTTATTAAGAATAATTTATGCTGATAACAAACGGAATTACTATTTAACCAGCCAGGCATTTCCTCTGTAATTCTATTTTGACAAGTATCAATTAGACCTTTCTTGATATTTCCTTCCGCTTGTTTATTTTAAAAATATTCTGAAAATATGTCTAATACTACGGTTACAGCTAAAATTACACTTGTATTTGGAACCTTTAAGAATTTAATTTCACCTTTGGCATAATCTTTTGAAGTATAAAGAGTTCATTTTATTATCCGAGTACCTTCTATACACATTTGTTTACAATACTCACAATCAAACTTTTTATAGTTCTATAAAGAACATACCCTGCTAAATATACCACCGAACAGTTTTCTAATGTAACCTTCTTAGAAATATTAATATCATTTGTATTATTTTCTTCATTTGTTCTATTCTCTGGGACCTCGTCGTGCACAGTTTCTAAAAACATTGAAATTTTACTTTCCTCTTGTACTTCTTCAACTTCCGGCGTTATATCTTCAATCCCAATAGGTACATCTTCGTCTATTTCACAATTAGCTGTCTCCGGTGGTTTCAGTAGTCTAATTAACATATTATATTGTAAAGATTGCCGAAAAGATTTTGCTGTTGGGTTTGTATTATTCCCGCTTCTTCTTCGGATAACTGCGAACAAATTTTCGAGTGGATCTTGATTTAGTCTACTTGTAAGTAGAAATTGATATCCACTTTTTTAAAGTCTCCCCACAGCAGAATAGTAGCTTGAATAGATTGTTTCAAACCTTTAAAATAATAAATGTTTCCCTTTACGTTATTTTTGGAAGTATAACATTTCCACAGGTCAATCCACTCTACTATTTCACATAAAAACGTTTCTAAATTGGTATTCCTTGTAGATAGAGTACACTGGTACGGATTAGAATGTTTTAATATGCGACTATTTAATATATCAAATAAATTGTTAAGTTTCAACAAAAATCTGCGGTGTCCGTTGCGGTGCTAGATGTAATTTGTCCAGTACTTACACAAGTAGAAATTGCAGCAGCCATAGTTTTGAAAAAACTTGGGTTGCAAACTTAACGCGCATCTTTTGAAAAGTGCTTGGGTTGATGTGAGATTCCGTAATTTTCGTCAAAGCTCTAGCTGAATTGGAAGATTTATCTATAAAATACGCTGCTCTTATATCACCCCACGAAATTTTTTTATTATTAATATGAATATCCTGGGACATTAAATTGTTTCTGATACTTTTAAATAAGTGGGGAACATCAAAAATGGCATATATTTTTTTTCATCTACCTCGAAAAATGGTTCTTTGTCAGTTACCCCTAAACTTTAGAAAGCAGCTCTATTTGTCGCTGCTTGGTCACACACAGTCGCACGAACATTTAAACCTGCATTTTCTAAAGCTTGTACATTTTTATGATGAGCCTAGTAAGAGGTTGGTACTTAACGGATGTAGACGACAAGTAGTAACTGATGGGCATTTTCCATTTTTAATTAATCCACGTGCCATAAATACCAGTGCTTGAGTAACAGTTTTTGTTTCACGGCCAAGATGTCCGAGATGTTCAAATCCTTCAATTAGATCCAGCTTGGTATTATACTCTAAATGTTTTTATACTCATTTCGTCATCTAATAAAACGCACTCCTTATCTTCTTCTGTCATGGCATGAATCTTTTTCCAAGACTTTGAAACAATTTTGTATCTACTCCAGTTGGTAATTGTATCACTCGTAGCCAAGAAACAATGGTGGATTTGGATGGCAGCACGAAGTTTAAAGTCTCTCTCATAAAAATATATAGTGCAGGGGATTTATAGTATAAACTTAAAGCCAGTTCTTTTTCATTTTACTCCATTGATTTTTATACTTATGGAAAAGTTGCATATTTATAAATACTCTGACACTATTGGATAGTTTAGCTGGGATTTGAATATCTGATGTACATTTCGAAATCAACTTCTTTTTAAGGCGACGAATGCAAGCGTCTTTTGCATTAATTCGTTTTTGCAAACAATGTATGCGAATGCTATACTTATTAGTGTGAACTTGCCTTTTTCTTTTTGATGATGATGGCATTTCAAGAATAGCCTGCAATATAGGACGCGTTACAAAACAAACTCAAAATTATTTGATTATTATTTTTGATATGACGAATAAGTGATATGTATTTTCTTACCTGAAGCTTCTGATTAATTACAGTGTCCTTAGAAGGCGGGGAGAGATTTTCAAAAGTATTTAAGTGAAAATCACTGACTGACATATCGCACTGTCCATATGTTCTTAAGTTAACTTCTTTTCTTAGAACTATTTTTTCTGGCGATGATGGAGAAACTTCTTTTAAAGTCACTGTGTTTTGCGTGTTGTCCCCTGCACTACATTCATTGTAATTGATTGGAACAGCATCGTGCACCAACGAATTCTTGAAAGAATTTCTAAAATTCTTCACTGCAAAATGTTCGCCACAAATAGTTTTTTCGCGCAATTGCACTAAACTAAAATTAAATAAGTTGATATTTCCACAGTTTTTAACCACTCATCACATCTTCGTTCGTCAAGGGGAATCGAAAGAAACTAAGACTCGGATGAGTAACCCGACTTCGATGACATTCAAAGTAAACGTGATAGTGCCATAATAAAAAAACAAATACAACAGAAGTAACAATGTAATAATAACAACAATAACACAAAAACAACAACAATAACACAGCAACGCTCAACACTAACAAACTAATATAATAATAACAACAACGATGTTCACCTGAAGATATATAGAAGCGTTATGAAAAATTTTCGAAATTGTTTTTATATTTAATTCATTTGTAGGTAATCACAAGACGTACAAAAAACATATTTTACGAAAAGGTATAAAAAGACAAATACGATAAATACAAACATTTCTATTGTATATGACTGATATCAGGGCACTTCTAATACCTACTTTAGTAAAGATAACTTTTGTTTACAATATTTACCGCCAAAAGGTAATTAAAGCGGTTAAAATATTACGTGTTGAATGTAAAAACATATTTAGTGACTAATAGGTGACAGCGGCATTTCTCTATTTTCTTTTAATCTAATAGAAGAAACACAAGATTATTTTGCAAGTAAGGAAAAATAACGTTTTATTAGCGGATGAATTAATTTTTATTTTTCATGAATTAGTAAATTTTACATACCATTCATATATTGTTCTAAGAGTTTAGAAAAAGTCGATTCATTTTTGTAGCTTTGAGGTGTCACTAAAATTGCAAAATTTAATTCCATATAAAAACGGCATTATTTAATTTTGGTAATATTTGCAATTCACGATGACGCTTCATCAAACAATTTTCATTTTTATAAAATAAGAATAGTGACCATTGTAATCGGATTTAATAAAGTCGTTTAATTTATATCTCTCGCCTGAAAGATTTACGTCAAAAGATGTAACGGTCACTGTGAGTTAGGCAACACACAATGCACGGAGTCGAGGTGTAAACGCGACATTTCTCCGTGTTCGCTCCTTAACGAAAATTTTTGGGGATTTAATTCCCAGAATTCAACTTCCGCGTTGTCCTAATTGGCCAATACATTTTCGGCTGATCTTCAATTTCCGCCTTGTAACAACTACCATCACGTCGTGTTACGTGAAATTCAAATTTGCCTTCATCTGAGTGCTTAATCGTAATTCCGTCAAATTTTCTAGTGGTATGTATAGGACCCTGCAAACTTTCAATGTATAGCGGTATATTTTTAGCTGGGGAAAGGATTGATTACTCGAAGTTTATCTTAGGACGGATGAGTGTACTAATTTCTTCTAATGGTCGCTCGATTGCATTCAGGTACGACAAATATTCTTCATGGCTTCCTCAACGTTACACCGTGCATAATTTTCAGATAAGGCGAGTACTCCGGGATTAAAATTACTCGGCTTTAAAGGTTCTTTTGGCCTAAACAAAACCAATTACCTGGCTGATTAAATTCATCGTGGGATCTCTTTCTACCTGTTATTGTCTTGTCGCTGCGTGTGTCGCATACTTGGGGTTCGCTGTTAAGATTGCTGAAGTACGGGACATCCTACCGAAATTAGGGGTCGCCGCAGCTGGAACCGACACCACATAGCTGTATCTCCTCCTGTGGGTGTCAACATCGTAAACCTCTATCTACAACATAAGGTCAGATTTTTCTAATTATACTTCTACGCTGAAAACAAACCATCTCCGGGACGTCACACTGCTACCGAAAACGTCTCAAGCGTAACACCTAAATAAGTACAACTTGTCTTGGCACCTTAAGTGCAGTTAAATCTTTGGAACTCGAAACGTATTTGTTCACGTATTTATATTTTTTTTGTTAATTCACTACAATATAATTAATTAACTTGTTGTGGCGCATATACTTGCCCAATCTGTAAACGAATGTGTACCGTAAAGGCGCGAACTTGCTTCATTTACCCACCATTGCTTGGGGATTTTTAGAGTATAAGTGTAATACCACGGAAGAGCGCTCTTTTGGGGAAACACCTAAATCTCCGATACTTTTTAACGCTAAATATTGCAACTGCGAACACTAAATACACCTTCGTATTGTACGGGTGTGGTCACGTCGCCATCTTGTCTAGATTAAATAACGCCAGTGGCGTACCACATAAATTAATAACTTGCTATTAATCTTATATATTTTTTCCTTCTTTTGTGTACGACTATATATATGGGTACGAACGAATACGCTTGTAGAATTAACTTACGTTGTAAGTGGATATATTTAAATTGTGCTCTGTTCCTTTTTTTTATGGTGTGTTAGTAAATATAACGTTTTGTAGGTTACTCGTGTCTCTCTCTCTTTATTGTATTTATTGCTCCTTTAATTTGTTACGGTTGATTGTTGCGTCTGTTTCTTTAGTTCGGAAGCAGGTTTGTATCCACGCATTAGGACTATGGCGCCCTCGGATTAATTCAAGACAGTTCTGAAGAAGCGGTGGATCCTTTTTCTCACCCACGCCCTACTCTTCGGCTGCCGGCAAAACTTACTTTTCTTCAATTAACCGTAGCAAAGATATATATTTGATTTACACGGAATAAAACGTATTAGGTATTTATTCCGTAAACTATGATCAAAAGATAGAATTATGGAAAATTTGTAATTTTAAATTATCGTTAATCAAGTTTTCTAAGTATGCATTCATTTTTCTTATTGTTCAATTGATATTTAATTTCTCTTTCAAATTTTAATGAAGCTTTTGCGAATTGTTACATTAGTAGACGTTTTATAAAAAATAAGCATTTTGAGAGCATATTTTAATTTAATCCTAAATATGAAAACGACTAAATTATTGCTCCTTTTAAATTAATACAATTCTACAAAAGCGCCAACAATTTATTTGAAAATTCTGTTCATTCATGTGTAGCCCACAATTTCATTTTACGTGGGTATTCAATCTGGCAACGGTGTTAGTTAATAACTGAGGAATGTGCTGAGGAAAACATTGAAAAATGGTTCTGTTCAAGACTATTTAATTTGTTACTCGCCTACGAGAGGGACGAATACAGCGCTCGTAGCGGACGTGTAACATTTTTCCCTACGCTAATTTTAAAGGATGTTGAATCTCTTCCCCTAATGCGCTGTTTGAGTTGGTACTTTTCGTGTGTTCAAATTCACAAGCAACTTGAACTTGAACTTCATACGACGAAATTAAGTAATATGTTAAATTATACCTCAATTAAGATATCACCAATAAGTTTGAATTACACCAGCACAAATCAATTACAGATTTTCCACGATTGCTTATTTGTGTATAATGAGCAGGGTTATCATTGTGAAAACGTCCAGCATACCATAATTTTCCATAAAACTGGTTAGGGGTAAACAAGACAATGAACGCCACCTTAATAAAATTTCTACTTTTTTGTTTATATATCGTAGATGTCGTTACTTAATCAATTCAAAAAATTTATTTAGTTATTTTAAAGTATTTTAAACATAATTTCAGATTGAAAAAGTATTTTTACCACCTGCTCATAGGAAAAATATTAAAATTATCTGAAAATGTGTTTTCCAGTGAACGCCAATTTGTGCTAATGAACACCACCTTGATGTCCAATAAACGCCACAAAGTTGTTATAGAAGGAAAATCATGCAATTTTCTCGGTTTTGGGGGTTTTTTGACATGACATTGGTAGTAAATAGTTTCTATTTGAATAGTTTATTTAATACAGTTAGGTATATAAAATTATAAATAAATGAACAAACATTTATAAAACAAAAATCAAGGTTTTTTTCTTATACCTGTATACTAGGCTAATTCGTCTAAATTTATAGAATTTTTAACAAGAACTGCTTTTTTAGGGCTTACTGTTTTCTTTTTTTTTGAAACCGTTAGTCTCTGAATTGCCCTTTTTTCCCTTTTTTGCTCAAGCTTTGCGTCTTTTAGCTTCTCCTTGATCTAATGATTTTTGTTCTCTTCTTTTTTGTGCTTCTATTTTAGCAGCTTTCTCTCAGCTATCTTACGCCGATTTTCTTTCATCTTTTTCTTCAGATTGTTTATTCTTTTTGTAACTTTTCATCTTCTTGCTTCTTTAATTTCTCTTCGTACCTCGCTTTCCAAGCTTCAGATGTAATAGCAAGTATTGGTTTTTCCTTCTGTTTAGATGCATTTTTAGAGGTGTCTATCCGTGTTTTTAAATAAATACAGATTTTCTCATCTTTGGACAGACAATTTTTCTCCATTGAATTTACCGTAATATTGGAAGAACTTGCTTGTGTTATTAAATCATTAACATTAAAGCAATTTCTTTGCTCAACAATTTATTAGACGTTCCAACAGAGTTATCATTTGTTTCCAAATAATTTTCAGTCGTGCTTGGAAAATTGTCTTCTGAAATTGAAGCATCCCAATCTTTCTTATGGACAACATTTTCTGATGAAGTTTCGTCAATTCTTAAATTAATTTGTTTTTCGATTCAATCAATAGATCACTGATATTTGCAGAAATTTGATTCAAATCCGAGTTAGCGTCTGCGTTCTCCCCATTCAACAACCTGATTTCGCTGTCGTCAAGATCTATTATTGAAATATCACTTTGTACGATACATGATGTATCACAATCTATACGCATAAAATCGTGGCCCGGTTTGTCTATCTGTCTGTCTGTCTGTCTGTATGTTCGTCTTCTCCTCCGAAACGGCTGAACCGATTTCGGAGATCGTACGTCAAATTGTTCAGGAGGTCCAGGCGCTGATCTTAGGCGGGGTCACAAGTTGACCTGATTTTTGACCTCTGACCTGGAGCGGTAACCTCATATTAAATCTAGAGATATATAGGCATGTTATATATTAAAGTGTTCAGGATGTCAAGGGTAATGTTTTAAGATAAGTCTCAAGTTGACCTGACGTTTGACCTCTGACCTGAAGCAATGACCTCATTGAAAATCCAGGAAAATATAAGCATGTTATATATCAAATTGTTCAGGAGGTCAAAGCGCTGATCTTAGGTAGAGTTACAAATTGACCTGACTTTTGACCTCTGACCTGAAGCGGTGACCTCATATTAAATTCAGGGAAATATAGGCATTTTATATATCAAAGGGTTCAGGATGTCAAGGGGAATGTTTTAAAATAGGTCCCAAATTGACCTGACGTTTGACCTCTGACCTGGAGCAATGACCTCATAGAAAATCCAGGGAAAAATAAGCATGTTATATATTAAATTGTTCAGAAGGTCCAGGCGCTGATCTTAGACGACTCACAAATTGACCTGACCTTTGACCTCTGGCCTGGAGCGGTGCCCTCATATTAAATCCAGGGAAACATAGACATGTTATATATCAAAGTGTTCAAGGGGGATGTTTTAGGGTAGCTCCTAAATTGACCTGACCTTTGACCTCTGACCTGGAACAGTGATCTCACGTTTCTAATTTCAGGTTTGTCTAGATAGGCCCATTTTTCAAATGGGCTTGAATACTAGTCAATCAATAATGGAAGTTGTGGAAGCAATAATTGTTGTTGCAAATCTAACGAATTTTGCAGCAAAATTGAATGTTCCGAATGAGCATCTTGATTATCAATTTTTGGAGCAGAATCTTCATCATTTACAGTTTTAATTTCCAAAATGTTCTTTGATTTAAAATTTTTCCAAGTATTAAATAAAATTATTCCAGAATTTGGAACTGTATTTACAATTATTTTCATCAGGTTGGTCTCCGAGTGCCCTCTCTTTAATAGTTTTATTCCTAATAGCCATGCACTTTAAATAATCAATTTGATCCGGTTTGAAAGAAACAATCCGCATGCTTCAAACGATTTTGTTTATAACGTTTGCATCTAAAGCTTGTTTATATATGCCTTGTCAAAGAGTGGAGCGAAAGTATGAGTTTCGTGGTATCTTGCGAATACTCGGCAACAACTTTTTTCCAGCATTTTTTTAGAAGGCAAAATATTCTTACGTCGCAGGGGTGAAGTATGTGCGTAGCATTCGGTAAAAGACAATAGAGTATTATTTGTTTTTTTTTACATAATTTATGCAATTCAAGGCTAATGTGCGACTTATGGTTGTCAAAAAATAATATTACGGGGACTGAACTCCATTAGCAACTAAACGGGATGAAAAGCATTTGCAATTAATTCAAAAAATGTCGCTCCGGTCATCCAACCAACCATTCTCAGTATTTTCCAGAACATAGCCATCTGGTAAGGATAACCCAATCTCACTTGGTACGCGTATATACGGGTAAACATTCATGGGGCGAACGTCTTCCCCGCTGGCAGCATATGAACATAAAACAGTGATGTTCATTGTTTCCCTTTCTGGAAATATTCCTGGATCCCAATACTTTGCCAGTTACTGGACAAAGATCTACACTAATTTCATCCATATTATAGATCCTAGATGGATCTTCTAAAACATTCAATAATTCCATTTCTTTTAAATAATTTTTTACGTCATTGAACCATGTACGAATGGACTTTTCAGTGACGACTGCTCTGCTTTTTGAAAGCGTCTCTGTATGTTTCATAGCAATTTCAGAGGTTCATCCACTGCTCTCCTGGATGGTTACTTTTAAAAGGGTTACGTCTCGGAATTTCGTCCAGAATATTTTTTACAGCTTGCTTTACCATATTCTTATTCATTAGATATCTAATGTAAGCTTTATCTAGGATCCACCTTTCAATCCTGTCTTCCTCTTCCTTAGTCAAGTATGGTGCTGGACCCATTTTACGTTCCAGTGGTACCTTCTCAAATAATTTTTCTAAGAGTTGTGCGCAGAATTTCATATTGTATAGCATGCTTGTTTGACATTCAATGAACCCAACCGAACACTCTCTATGGCTCCCAATAAATTTGCTTCGGATTAATCAAATTGTTTGCCATAACAAACGTGCCATTTTTTTTTTTTTTGCTCCATTCTTTCGACCGGTTTTTTCTTGCCGCTTTTTATATATTTTTTTAATTTCATTCGATTTCTCCGGAAGAGGTTTCTTTTTACCTTTCCCATCTGCCTAAAATTTACAAACATTGTCCAATTATTATCAAACACTGGTAACAAAATAATTCACTATAACCTGCGTATGGCAATCAAAATATATGATCGAATAGGGTACTCATGTTAATTAAGTATGCCAATTGATAATTCTTAATCAATATGATACAGCTTATTTATAAAATAAAATTTTTATACTTTTTTATAAGAAATGTCACTTTTTTTAACAACAATTGATTATAAACAACATCGGACATTATTGTTTTGGTTCGAAGTACCAATAAATTTGATAGATGGCGTTCACTGGCACGGCGCCTTTTTTACCGACGCCAGTAAACGCCATATAATTTAATTACATTTTTTCAATCAAAATAGGACATTTTTAATGTTTTAGTTATTAGAAACTGTAAAAATAAGCATTTATTATAACTTAAAATCATTTGAAATCCCATTGGACTATATTTTTATATTCTATTGCTTATTTTTAAAAAAGTTCATTTTCGCGATTCTTAAAATTGCAAAAATTTACACGAGTAAAAAGTTTGAAATAAATAAGAAAATAATGATTTTAATCATAGAAATGCAATTTTAAAATGTTCGTAGACATAATTATAGTACTTAGGAAACAAAACTATTTATGAATATTTGTATACAGGGTGATTCATAAGTGGTGACCAAAAATGAAACCCCATGTTCTTTGAACAATTTTAGAGAAGGTCTGTACTATACAAATTTGTCCTACAATGCTTCATTAAAAAGATACAGAGTGTTAAAGTTAAATTTAATAAAATAAAATTTGCCGATTTTTTTAAAGTAGCACATAATTTTTGCTGAAACTTCACATGTGTAGGCTGTTATGGAAGGCGCGTATTCTACCATTACAATTGAATCGGTTAATCCACCAGTGGCGCGCGTACTCTCATGTCATTTGTTATCTCTCAAGAAAAAACGGGTACGCCAATGATAATTTCGTTTTATTTTTCATTTCTTGAATAGTAGTTTCACTCGTGAACAAAATGACAGTTCATGAACAGTGTTCTAAAACACTTACCTGATTCATTGATAACTCGAAAAATAAGTATCGTATAGAAAATTATTAAGAGAGTCATTTTGTTTACGAATAAAACTATGATTCAAAAAATGAAAAATAAAACGAAATTATGATTGGCGTACCTGTTTTTCTTGAGGGATAACAAATGACATGAAGGTACGCGTGCTACTGGTAGATTAACCGATTCAATTGTAATGGTAGAATCGCTTTCCATAACAGCATACACTGCAGTTTTAGCAAAATATATGTGCTACCTTTTAAAAAATCAGGAAATTTAAATTTTTTAAATTCAACTTCTCTAAAATTGTTCAAAGAACATTGGGTTTTATTTTTGGTCACCACTTATGAATCACCCTATATACTATTTATACGTGAAAATAAGGTTATTCGATAAAAGTGGCGTTCACTGGGCAGGTGGCGTTCACTGGCTTGTTCACCCCTACTCTTCTACCGTGGGTACACAATTTGATTCAAACTTGATCTTACAGGGTTCAATATTGAGCTAGAACAAATGTCATCATCGGATTGATTTACCTCACCGATTGATTTGACCTAACCGATATGCTTCCAATATACCGTCATGTAGTAAGTCCAAGCAAGTATTTACGTCTTTGAGTGGCGAAAAATATAATACAGCTAAAATAAAGCTAAAATTATTACTTAATTTTAAATTAACAAAATCCACAAATTGCTAATATTAACAACATTAACGTCAATTTCTTTTTTGACAAACACTGCAGTGCCACCACTTGCTCTGCCACTTGATTTTCTCTGAACTCGCTGACTGGAAAACATTTCATACTTTTCTAAAATAGTTTTATCTATGTTGGGATTATACATAAGCCATATTTAGGTAACACAAATTTGTAACGGTTGTAGTTTACAAAACATCAAAAAAAGCGACGGCTCTAGCGGTACAACATAGAAAGAAAAATAAGAGGATTTGGCTCGATGTAGCGCACTAAATTAGTGGAGGGTAAAAATATTTATAGTAGTTAGAGTAGCAGCGTCCGGATTCGTCGGTGAGTTGCGTGGATTCCTGAATAGCTATAAGAATTCTGACTGCTGGTCTAACAAGGCGCCACCTGCTGGGTAAAGAAAGAAATAAAACCGACCAACAGGAGATCAACAAGTTTTACTTAATATCTAATATGCTAAATCGAACACAAACGAGAAATAGAGATACAGTATAACAAACAAATCTTAAAAGAAAAATAGTAGGATGATGTGAGAGAAATAGAGACACTATCGCATATAGTTACGTGAGTTAGCAGCAGCCTCGCTTGCAATAAATCAGGCTTTTAGTTAAGATGTCGAATTTTAGGTAAGCTTTAGTGAAACGCTTGATTAAGAGTTCTCATTCAAATTAAACAGAAAAATAGTAGCTGCTATTAAGGCTCTGCGTACACATATCATTTACACACGGGAGTTACACTAAATCTAAACAACAAAAAGAATGGTAAGTACCTTGAGCAAACCCAAAAACCTTTTGTGTCCGCGACAACCGCTCTAAATTAAGCACCCCAGCCCTTATTGAGCTGATTTAAACAAACTTCTCCTTGACGAGAATACACCAAATAAAAATTACTTAAATATTAACTATCGAGCCGTTTATGTCATCTGTACTCAAGCTTTATACGCATTATTCTTTTCACTACACCTATTCTTAGTTTTTGTATTTTGTTTTTAGAATATAAATCATATAAATTTATTATTCTTTGAAAAAGCAATATATAAGATTGCGAAACGTTAAATAGGTATTAATGACTAGCTACAAAAAAAATTTTTTGTTTGAAGCTTAATAATATTACATTTTTTAGTCGTTGTTTTAATTTCACCAAAAATTTAATATTTATAGCAACACAACAACGTTCTTACAAACAATATCAAAGTTATGTTTTTTTTTAATTAAACACCCTGTATTTTATTTTATTACCCATTCTTTATAGTTATTGACTTAAATGACTTTATTTGCGAAATTAGTATGGTTTAAATACATTCATTACACTTAATCGTCAAAAATTAGCTAACGCATTTTGGTCTATTAATTTCCAATTAGAGGGCCATTTCATATAGCACGCCTTTTTGAAATTTTGAAAAGTAGCCGTCATTAACCTACGTACTCCTGCAAATAACTTTTTCATATCATTTTTCGTTTTCCCAGTAAGCTCCGTCCCGTTGAGCGTGGAGCTTGGTTCACCCTGTATACCGTTACTTAAGTCTGTATACTATTGGCGCGAGTAATAAATCATAATTGCTTGAAATAATTCTTTATTTTCTTGTGAAAGCGCTACTTCTACGGTTAAGTAAAAACCAATAAATTCTAACCAAAATACGATCATTGTGCCGCTCTTGCAGCATATCGACCAATCTAGGGTCTGAGAACAATAGTTTAATCTGTGTAAACACGTTGCCATCAGCCCGGGTACTGACGAAACGAGAATCATACCCGTAGATGTGGGTATTATACCAAGATACAAAAATAATGGTATATAATACGTAAGAAGTAAAATTTGTAATGTGATCTACTATACAAATAAAATAAATAACATACAAAGGTAGATTTTACAATAATATATTTACCTACTAAAAATATGATTTTCCAAACGTATCAGGTACCTACGCCACTGCAATACGGGAGACTCGGTAATTCTGACAGGTTTATTACTCCGCGCCAATAGTATACTGAGTATAGTAACAAAATGATTTTCTGCAGATGTTTAAATATGATAAATTTTCTCTAATGCTTTATGACTACAAAATGTAAAGTTTTCATAGTGGTCGTGGAAAATAGTATATTGTATTACACAAAGAGAAAATCACAGTTTTCATGCGAATGTGTTAGCTGTGCGAGGGTGGTAGCCCGAGTCCTGATAATTACCAGCAATAAAACATAATTTTATCTTCAAGTAATAAATACACTATACTTTTTCCACGACCAGTATGTAGCATCTATGAGTTTGATCAAAATTTAATTTAAGATGTAACTGTCAGTTTGGCAATTAAAAAAATTAGTTGTTTTCAAGACTACCAAACATTTTTTCATTCTCAATAATGAACAATAATTATCAATAAGCTGTGGAGGTCTGGTTTGCAGAGCAAGAAGAAAAATTTTTTTGAAAGGTCTAGAGACGTTGCAGGTTCGCTGTAATAAATGTATCCAATTAAGAGGAGAATATGTTGAGTAATAAAATATTTTGACATTGAAATTTTGTTTGGTTCTATAGTAGGCTAAGAATTTTTCAACATCCTCGAATATGTTAAATAAATCAAGTAATTAAGTGAAAAATTACCAAAGTTATATGTGGGAGTAAAGAACAATGAATATTCGACAGGCACAAATAAAGGCATAAAGAAAAGTTTAGTGATGTGTAGAAATTAGGATTTTAGTCAAATCCAAACTTTCAAGGTTAGGTGAGGTTGCAGAATGAATTGCTCTAAATGTGGTGTTGCTGTTGAACATGGCCAACTAGAAAAAAAGTGTTTTTTATGTGACTATTGTAAAAGCTCATATGTGCTTTTGTGCATTGTATTTGAAGTGTAGACGTCGTTTTGACAGATTTTCAGGTTAGTTAAATAAATGTCAGTTTCAAATCAAAACGAGCAACCAATCAGATTTTACAACTACATTCAGTCAATTAGGGTATGTTACTAGTAGTCATCATATCAACCACATTTTCTTCTTCGTTTTAAGCTCCTTTTTTTGTTATCAATGATTGTGTGGTTCCGCTTAATTCATCTGGTATTTTGGGTTTGCTGCTTACGCTATTAGATCTAATTAATTAAGTTTACATGCGTCGCGTTCGAATGCTACGAACCTGTTGTACACAAAAAGTATAGCAAGATAACGCGTAGTGGAGTGCGACTCTGCAATAAAAGAGTTATAATATAACCTAAAGAAAGAAAACAATGTTTTTTTGATACCTAAACTTTGTGCCAACTGTCTGCTTTGTTAAACAAATTAATTTGGTAAGAAAATTTTAAGACCTGCCCAATCCATTTTTTTTCAAACACCCTGTATTTTAATCATAGTGTTTGTTCATAAATTATTTAACATTTTTTAATAGTTATAAATAGTACCATCAAGTTTATTATTTGTTATCTTTACTGACATTGAAGAAGTATAAATAATTGTTCAATAAAAATTAGTTTTTAAAATAAATATTGATTTGGCTACATAAATTAATTGTTTACGTTACATATAATTTCATTGTATGTAGGTACGTAGTATTCAACTCAATTTTTGTATAATAATGAACAACAAATTGATGTATGCTTTGGATCCGTTAATTAAAACTTTGTGCTTAATTGGTTACTTTAATTTAAATGTTGAATCAAATTTATTTTACTACTGGAATATTATCTTAAAATTTATTATATTGTTGGTTTGCGGGATACATTTTTGCGTGTTTTTTAACACCAAAACAGAAGGCATCAATGATTTCGTTAAACAGCTATTTCTAGCGTATAATTATTTGATTATAATAAGTTGCATCGTGATTTCCTTTTCGTATAGAAATCGAATTTTACGTATACTACAGATTTTAGTAAAAATTGATAGATTAATACAACGAGAGGCTTGTGATTATAATAAATCGAGAAAAAGGTTAAACTTATACATAGTTGTGTGGAATTTGATACAAATATTAAGTATGATTTGCGGAAACGTTTCTTTGTATATGGATGGCATATCATATACTGATCTATCATATACCCACCTTTATATTGTAACGTCAGTGTTTAATGGGTATACTAATATTTTAATTATGTTTATTGTAAATGAATTAATGCTGCGTTTACGTAAAATAAACACAAATGGAAGAACTTTAGGTGCTACACATTTCAACCTAAAAATGATAATTAAACGTGTCAAAAAAATTTATAGCATGGTTTTGAAAGTGGCAAAAAGTGTTAATGATGCGTTTGAATGGTTATTGCTGCTTCAAATAAGCATGAATGCTATATTTACCGTTTTTGGTAGTTTTTGGTCAAGCAGCGGTACTTTTAATGGAAGAACTATTCACTATTTTCGATTCGGTGGAGGAGGATTTTGGGTGTTTTATACTGTCTTTCTTGTAGCAGTTGTTATATATTTTTTACATCGTTTAGTGATGAGGTAAGTCAGTCGCTGATTATTTTTTAGTATACACAATGTTTAGCCATAGTACTTACAGTAACAATAAAGCAAAACTATTAATTTTTACAAACAAATTGGTTAGTTTTATTTCTATAACGATAAGAGTAAGTTTATACCAGGTTTAAAATTAAATTTTAACGAATTATTATTTAAAATAAAACCATTTTTTGTTGTATCAAATTCATAAAAATGGGCGTCTTTAAAATCTCGCCTCGTTGAAACTGGGGTTGATTGTAAACCTACTACGGCTCTACCACTATAGTCCAGTAAAATTAGTTTCCATTTATCTATGAATATAGTAATATATATATAAACTATTTACGCTTTAAGCAATCCAATATTATTTATTTATTTATTATTTATTAACTAGTTTCAACTCAAAAATATATCGTGAGTCATCTTCAGAAGTTATCAAAAATTAATTAACAAACGTTATATATGACAATTGGTTTACATGGAAATTTAGAAAAACATAATTGGTTTGAAATAAAGGTTTTTTTAAAAAATATATAAACCAGGTATGTAAAAATGTAAATGTTTTGGATAATGTGTTTAGCGAAAGTTGATTTAATTGCATCTAAATTATAAGAATATTTTTCTGGTTGTTTAAGATATCTTAGATGTTCTTTTTAATCGAATTGTAAAATTTCTTTTAGTTTTACCAATATATATATTGTTGCAAGAGCATAGTAGTTGATATATGCCGCTTGATTCAAGACTATTATTTATATTTAATTTTTGTGAAAAAATGTTAGCTAAATTGGTACGAGCTTTGAAGACAAATTTATAATCAGTTAATTTATTCAGATATTTAATTATGTTAATAAATTCAGGAATAAAAAAGGAATTGAAATGTATTTATCTTTTGGTTTTTCATTAATTGGAATTAATGTTGTTAGATTTTAAAATTATGTACATAATTAAATTTAATAAAAATGTTTAAAATAATGTTGAATAGAAATTGGTTTAAATGAGCAATATAAAAAATTGTGTCTAATTCTTTTTAAAATTTGTTTCTGATAGAGGTATGTTGAATAAACGGTTGAAAAGAAAGTAGAACGCTGATAGTTTTTGTGAAAAATGGTGACTTTACAAACAACATTTTCGTACTTATTACAGATTAATGAGCTTTTGTTGTCAGTTTTTGGGCATATGTAACATCTCTTACGTTTTTTTTTATACCTTCTGTCAACAAAACGGGTGTTTCGGTATGGGGTAATTCTTGTTTTCTTTCAGTTACAAATGCTTTAGCAGCATCTGTTCGAGGAAAATGCTTTCTTGCTTGAACGTACGGTTTAATTAGCAACTTTCCAAGGTTTTCTAAAAATAGCCTTCTTCTAAAAGGGCATTTATTCTTCCACTGGGAATTTACACTTGTATATAAGACATATGCATTATATGCGGAAATATCCAGCATATTGCTAAAGACAACCATAGGCCATCTTTTAGTTTGTCTTTTAGAACTATAACATGCTACCGTCTTATCGAGAGTGTCGACAGCTCCTTTAGTTGCATTATAATCTAATATTATTTGCAGTTTCTTGCCTGGAGAATTACTTTACTTCTTTTTTTCAGGTGCAAAGTACTTTGAAGGGCAATACATTTATTTCGCTTTGGAATATATGTCACAAGTGTCGTGTTTACAGAAAAAGCAAATTTAGACGTAAACACAGGAACTCCTTAGAGATTAGTAGTTCTGGAGGAATTGAGGGTTTGTTCTTTCTGATTGTACCAATCATAGTGAGATCTCTTTTTCAGAAGACACTGTCCCAACTCATAACTCGTGAAGAAATTATCACAGGTGATATTGTGACCTTTTAGACCATAAGACAAATCTAAAGTAACTCTCATTCCTTGATTTTTTCGGGTGGTTGGCCTGCCAATTTACCTGTATATGGTTGAATATTCCAAACGTAACTAGTTTCGTTATCACATAAAATCCAAAACTTGATACCGTATTTTGCCGGCTTATTTGGCATATATTGTCGGAAAGGGCATCGCCCTCGAAATGCAACTAATTGCTCATCAACACAAACGTATTCAGAAGGATTGTACATTTTGGTAAGCTTTCCACCCACATATCCCAAAAACTCTAATAGCTGCAAATTTATCATTAATTCGTCGCTCTGCTCTTGTATCACGTTTGTCAAATCGAATTGCTCTTGTTATAATTTTAAAAGTTTGAAGAGACATTGTGGCTCTAAAATATTGCGACCTGTTTCTGCATCCCATAAACTTTCGGTCGACTCATTGTTTGATTTATAAACACCCGCTAATAACAAAAGTCCAAGGTAAGCGTCCAAATCAATCGACTGGATAATTTTCCACTGTTCTCCAAATATATTTTGGCCTTCAATATTAGTATTTTCTAATATAATGTTTTTTCAAGTTAGATGAAAAAATAGATCCAACGCTGATTTTTCATCAGTAAGTCGACTTATCGCATATCTTGTCAGTCCAGGAGTCATTGTAATGATATTTCTTGAGCGAAATCGACCGTTCTCAGAAGGAGGTTCGGAATTCCACTGTATTGACTTATCCTTTGAACACATTACAGAACCTTGTTTCGTTTTACTTAGGTTTTCAGATTCATCTGAAGACGATTCGATGTCATTTTCGGATACGTAATCCTCTTCTTCGGACGTAACTTCATCGATGTTGGATGCGTACAGTTCATCTTCGAGTTCCTTGTCATTCAAATATCGACGTGCCATTGCAAAACTAAAAATAAATATGCACAACACTAAATAATAAATAAATATTTCAGGTTTCACCTGTAGATATTTGGAAATAAAGAAAGAAATATCTTTCTTTACTCACAACCAAGCACGGGTTTTATCACAATAACAAACACACTCCTCCGTATACTACGAAGAACTAAATATTTTCACTCATTGGATGGGGGTGGAATGCAGTACACCTACCCCCTCCTTATATATTGCATGCTAACGCCGCTGGGTCATTTTTGACCCGAACACCGTTATCGTAAAATTTTTGTGTGTAAGTTTGTGGCCAAATAAAAACAAATAAAATCATAAAATTACATTCCTTATGAATAACAAAACAAAGTAAAAGACGTCAATTGAAAATCATTAACGGTAACTAATTGTGGTTCGTTTCTTAAAGTATTTGGGTAAAAAGACCCGAACACCGTTAGAGGGTTAAGCATCGATTTTGAAGTACACTTATTCTATTTTTAAACTGATTTGTTAAATAGAAATAATATACAGAACTGCAATAGTTAAAATTATTTAAAATTATAGAATTAACCCGTAATAACTTTAGACTAGGAGGATAATACATGCTTAAACTTATAAATCGTTTTGAACTTACAGTAGGCAAGAGATAGTTTTTTACCACATACAAAATTATTATTTAGTTCAACAATTTATTCCTAAGGATTTATTTTTTCAGGTTGGTACCCACTTATCACTGCATACTTACTTGATTTTCAAAAAGTAAAAAGTATTAATTTAAATAAAGTGACACTTTGTGGTGAAGAATTTAATAGAACGAAGTATGGAAACACCAACTCACATAAAAGATACAGCCGAAGCAGTGATAAATAATTTATTACCAGCAAAATCTGTAACTCGTTACTGGAAAGTGTATGAAGAATTTAAGAAATTATGCGATAGTAATAGTACCACTAACATTTACAACGAGTATGTTCTTCTTGCATATTTTGATGAGAAATAAAAAAACCAACTCTGAATATTAAACACATCCACATTGAAAATATTCAAAATTAATTGCTTCACAACCCACCATACATAACCTAAAAGTGATCACATTAGTTGAGGTTTATGCAAAAGTATTAATTGGTACTCACATTAACATTACGGTTACATCTGCGTTAGGATTCCATAAAAATCAACGTTTATTTAATTATTAAACATTGATGATTTTTCTTTTGTGTCCGTTTTGTTGACATTTAGAAAATTAAGTAGCAATGGTGCCACCCGCTCTCTGGGAAATTTTACCAAATGTCACTTTTGTCAATAATGACCAGAGGCATAAAAATATTTTTTTTTTCCGCTACTAGCTGTGAAGTGGACAATTATTGTGTCTCCTAGCCAACTGAGAAGTTGAATTTCTTATTAGTGGTCAATAATTTTTTCTATTGTTGACCTAGGTTAATAATGGACAAATTCAAATTTTTGAGAATCTAAGAATAGTTGTTTAACAAAAACGAGTGAAACATAATTTTGTATATCCACGAGATTATTTGTTGCTTAAAATTACCTAACACGATAAAATTATTTGAATAAAAAATGAGATTAGTTTAAAATTCGCGCCTCATCCCATAACCGCAAATACTTAACCTGAATTTATTTATTTATTATATATGATGGTAGGATCAGTTTTTTTCAGGTTTCCCAAAGGAGATTTAACCAGGCGAGTTAAGTTACATGAAGAATTTTAAGTAAATTACAAACATTTTGTTGTAGGTGTTTGAATGGTTAACAGAATCTGGAAGGTCCGATCTGTTGCATAAAAGGTCGTCTCTAAAAAACTTAACGAGTATGTGGCGAACACTTGATTCCTAAATGAATTACAAGTGTCAATTTCTGAAACCTAATATTAAAATGATGCAAGGTATATTGGCGAAGCAATAAATGCCCGTTAACATCTCTAGCTATACCAAAACTACTCAAGCTTGCAGCTCAAATACTCTTAGATATAGAAAATTACGGAAGAACATTCTTAAATTGCAACGTAAAAAAAGCACTTCAATTGAAATTAACATCTCCCAACGATTACTTCCCGAAAGCAGAGCACAAATTGTGACAGCCCAAGTAGACTTAAAAAATAAACCACTAAGAAGCAGGAGATATACAGAGGAATACAAACAATTTTCACTAAAATTATATTTTACGAGCCCCAAAATGTTAATTTTAAAGTAGGTTTTAAATTTTTTGCCAGCTCAAACTGCTACGTGATCATGGTCAGAGTTATATATAAAAAATTAAACAACCGTTGTGCTACATCTTTACAAATACTATATGTAAAGGTACTTTAGTACTGAAAAATGTCTGATATTTTGAAAAGTCGTTATTTTCTTTTGAAAATTTGCACATTGACCTATAATCTAATTCCTGAACAACTTTTCTCTTAGGCATTTTTCAATATCTTGTCATCTAACCTCACTTTTTACATATTTAAGGAATAACTTTTAAATTTGGCGGCATGACAGTGGTCACATGACATTTGCCAAAATGCTTTTTTTTTGTCATTAGATGTGTTGAATTCATTTGCCAAAAGAAATTTTCAGATATCTTAATTACTAAAATTTTTCCCATTTGTTGCAAACTCTTTGCCGATCACTGTATAAGGTGCACGTCTCTTTTTAACTAATAGGGGCGCATGACGATCTAATAGAGTATTAAGTTGGTTATTTAAAAATCCACCATTTCATCAACGTTGTCAAGTGTGTTGATGTAGTTCCAGTCGATGTTTGATGCGTCGAAAGAAAAGTTATTGTTATCAATTCCATTGTAGTCCCTAAACATTTTGTTTTTAGTTTAAAATTTGGCACATTCAATTTCAGTTACAATGTATCAAGTGATAGTCAGACATATCAAGTAAATCTACAACTCCGGGATTCTTTTGTTAAGATATCATTTGACAAACATATTACATTCAGCAATGGAAATTTATCATTAGATATACGTGTAGGTTCTATAATTATCTGAATTAATTGGTAAATGTTCAAAACTTCCATAAACTTGTTATATATGGTAGTGTTTTTTTTTATTTATTAAATCAATGTTTACATCTCTCATAATTATAGTTTTATCAGCTACCAAATTTGAATAATTAAGAGATTTTTCCAGTTGATCTATTTCTGAGGGTGAGCAATAGGCTATATACACGAGTCCGAAGGCTATTTTTATTCTATTTATACTAGTGATTATCCATAACTCCTCAATGTCTGATTTCTCCTCCAGGTTTAAAATTTTATAATTTATATTGGATTTTAGGTACCAACACACACTACCACCTCTTGTTTTACGATCATTTCTCACAAGAGTGTATTCAGGAATACTAAACAGTTCACTTGGCATGTCTGAAGTCAACCATGTTTCAGAAACCGCAATTAAATGAAAATTATTTTCTTTAACAAATTCAAAAAATACAGAAAAACATGAATTTAAAGAACGAATATTGATAAGACATATATGCAATTGAGTGTTTTTAGTGTTGGAGGCAGAACATTCTATTGGTTTTTTTGAGCAGTGGTCTTAATAATACTTGGTTTTAAGATCAGTCTCACCAGAATCTAGTTACGCTGAAGTTCTTTTTTTATTAGTAAATTACGCTGCTGTGATATCTGATCGTTAGATATACGTATGTTGCTAGTTACTATATATTTTTTGTAATTTTAAGAGTTTCAAAGCCACTGCGGAATTGGGATGAAGTAGAGGTAAGTTGTAGAGGACGTTTTTTGATCGACTTTGCCTGTCAAAAACTTCACTAATCACATTTTCGCGATTCATTGCTTCTTGTATTTCAGTTAAGTAACAGTTATCATGAATTTTATTTTTAAATCAATTAGCTCAGTTTGTAATGAATTAACTGTACACTCACGAAATTTAAAACTTGGACACCACAATTTCTGTAAACAAAAGTTTGGACATTGTGAAGCGGGCTTAAGGGTATCATTTACAATTGGAGGACTGTAGAATGAATCATTACACTAAGAACGTTTTAGAAAATAGGTAATTTACGTTGTTCTGTTACGTAATGAAACAACTCGAGATCTTGAGCACGTGTAGATACTTTAGGTCTACCACTTCCGATGGCTCTTTCCAAAGTGTGTTCAAGATTCCATTTTACTCGGTAATGCCCTACGGTGCTTTTGGTATATCTAACATACGTGAAATTTCACGCACGCTACGGCCCGCCGTTAATTCCGAAACAATCCGCGCTTTCAAATCAGCACCGAGATGAGGTGGCATTTTCACAACACTTGAAATTTTAAACTAAAATGGAATTTACATTTCTTACTTTATTTATTGGTTCACACTACCCTTCTCAAACAGTAGGTAATTGTTTATTTATTACATACTTCTAATGACCAATGTAACAACCCTTAGAGCAATATGACTCAAAGGAAGTAAATTAAACAAGCAAGGATATTCTATTGTTATTGAAACTTATTCATAAAGTAAAAGCCATTTCCTTATAATGCTAATGGACAGGATTTTCTTTTAAGTATTAAGATTACAATAGAGGACTTATAAACTTTCGAAAATATCTAATTATAAATATTTACACTGCAATTGCGCTTTTTCCTTAATAATTTCTTAGCAATAACATACACGTTCTTGGTTTTAAGTTGTCATAAATTTGATATGATATAAATTTGTGTTTCTAATATTACATCACAAACTAATCTTTATTCGCCAAAAATTGTTGCTTAAGTTGTAAAGCTTCGTACACACCTGAACAACAAACCGAGCAACAAACATAACAACGAACCGAAAGTCAAACAGAACGACAAACGATCTTTTATGATTTCCACAATCCGAACAACAAACGGAACGTTTGTGCTGTTCCATAATTATTTTCAGTAGTTTTCAGTTCATATATATTTATTATTGAGAAGAGAAAATTGCGGAAAACAAGAAGATAGTGCCAACCAAATTTTTACGCACAAAGAAGAGTAAAAATTATAATTTACTTTGCTTTTTTTTATTTTGGAAATTTCCCGCCCAAATGATGCTAATAGGGACATCATTTTTTTCTTGCATTCTTAAACACTGATTAATTTAAAACATTTTTCTTCTGTCAACTCCATAATATTACCTAAAACACAACAAACCCACAAAAGGGAGGACAAAAAATAAATAATTTAATTCTCCCGCATAAGTTTGTTCGCCGTTTTGTTTAGATTCGTCCAAACCTGCAAACGCATTCGCGCGCATTTTCTTTGATGTCGGAGAAAAAACCGACAAGTTGCGGGAACGCCGCAAACCGTTCGTGGAACAATCAGGACTTGCGAATCTGTTCTAAAATTCGTACGTAGCACCGTCCAAATTAATGTTCCGATTGCCGTTCGGTTCGTTGTTCTGTTTGTTCCTCGGTTTGTTGTTCAGGTGTGTACGAAGCTTTACAATAAGCATATTAATATGAACTATATCTTATGAAAGGAGAGTTATGTAACTATAATTAACGACTTAACGTTACGTTAGTAGATTCCATTTACTATTTACACATATTTTCTTGGAACATTCGATAATTAACTATCGGGATATGATGACCCTATACTTCGCAGGTTGTGCGCAACTGGATACAAGCAAATAACTTGGAGCTGTTACCCTGGCCAGCAAAAGCCCAGATTTTAACATTATCGAAAATGTTTGGGCTCGAATACTTGCTGTTATCCGAAGACAACAAGGGCCAAATTTTATACCAGTAAACCGTAATGCACTAATTGCAGCCATTGATACCGCATGGGAAACGATTAATATTAATTATATTGATACCTTGATAGCGTCAATGAGCAGACGCCTCCAAGAATGTATCAATAATAATGGAGGTCACACCCATTATTGATTTCTTATATTTATTTATATAGTAATACCTTTATTTAAAAAAAGTTTTCATTTAATTTTAAACTATAACTTGGTATCTTAATTATAATTATGTAATAAATTCTTGTCAAAAACTAAATATATACGTTGACAATAAGAATTGCCTTAGTTTTTATTTTCACTTTTTATATTAACTACAGAAAAAATGAAACGTCATAAAATATACATTTTGTAAGGACTAAATATTATGAATAGAGAGTTTAATGATTTTTTTAATAACTTACAATAATTAGTAGGTTAGATTTATTTAAAAATAAGTAATAATCAGTCAACCCAAATAACCATGTTTAGTTTTTGATTTAATTTAAAAGTTATTGCTTGTAGACGTTTTTAAATCAAAATTATTTCTAATTTTATTTTGTAAACATTTCCTAAACAAAATTTTGATTCGATAATTAATCGAGCTATGGTGTTTAATTAGCGATACCTTCAAATATATTCTTTAAAGAAAAAATTAAGTAAGCAACGTAAATTACCTATTTTCTAAAACGTGCTTAGTGTAATGATTCATTCTACAGTCCTTATAAGATAACCCCTGCTGAGACTACCTGCTGTTAGAATTGTAAATGATACCCTTAAGCCCGCTTCACAATGTGCAAACTTTTGTTTACAGAAATTGTGGTGTCCAAGTTTTAAATTTCATGAGTGTACTATTAAGATCTCTAATAAGTGATTTCAATTCGTTAAGTTCATCTGTTTTTGTAATACATTTATTACAAAATACCTAAACAGAACGTATTTTATGTCTTGTAATTGTGTTATCAGTTGATTATCCCGCACACACAATGTGAATATTACCTTGACATTCGTTACATTGAATGCCGTACTTATCATTAATTGGTTTTAAACAATTATTACACCGCTTTATTATTTAATATTTAGATATTTTAAATGTCCACACTTAATTATATCAGATTAGTTTTACATTTATTAAATAGTTAATCAGTTATTAGATATATTACATACAGAGCAAGCGAATTTATAATGTGCTCACATTCACATTCACAAGCTTAAAGTCCCAACATTACCAATAAATCCTTGTAAGACGATATTGTAATTTCACATCGAATGTGCTAACTTACCTATATTTTGGGTACACCTCAAGTTGCCGTGAATGTTTCTTAGAGGACCATTATTTAGTAAAATTTAAAAAACATATAACAAATTACAACGTAACACAACAACGTAAAGGTTTTGGATTGCATTTAACACTTTTTCGTTATAATTTTTAATCCTAACCTATTTTTTGGTGACGGTGTTCAATTAATTTGAAAGTGCATTGCGGATTGATCACCCTACAACCACACTAACAAATAACGATAACAGCGGAAACTGCTGTTTTAGGTGACACAAGATCTCCCTAATATTTAGAAATTATAAAGTAAGCAGTTTCCTGCTGGTTAGTCTGCCTCTTATACTTACTAAACCTCCCCATTTCTTTACAAGGTAAAATAATATTTTTAACAGTATGTGGACGACGCAATAAGTTCGTTTATTTAAAATTTCACGCTTCAAACACTATGTAATTATAAACCCTTCGAATGCTACGATATGGATTTGTTTACTCAAGTATTCCTTAAACAAAATCTGTTTATCGCAACTTTAACGATAATAAATTAGGTTTACGGCTTCTAATAGTTGTTTAAAAGTAACTACTAAAGGAATGATCTTGCATTGCAAGAACCCAAGACATCAAAACACAACAGATAAAATGAATGTGCACCAAAGGTCTGAACCGTCACGTTCTGAACAAAAATCGGGGATGCGCTAGTAAACACTCCGGTAATGGTTGTAAAATTAAATGTTTACAAGGGCAGTCTCTCACGTGAGCTGCTTTTTACATTGGGAAAATTTAAAGTGAAAACCTTGTTTCGATAACAATTCACGTTTATTCGTATTTACTTTTCTAATGTTAAAATTTTCTTGATTACCTGTTACTTTCCTTATTACGACCCAGTCTACTTTCACTGCGAGATTAATAGGACAAGGTCAACTTCAAAACCCAATTACGCTCGTTTACATTCTTTTTCTTTGTGTTTGACTGGCAACGAGGACAGTCCGTTGTTTGTAAAGAGAACTGCAAAATGAAATTCTAAACATAAGTCAGTGTGAAGCCGTTTATAATTCAATTAAAGATAAAGAAGAAATTATTTACTAACTTACCTTATAGATGTAACTAGAAATGAAACTGGATGTTGTTTAGAAAAAACGTTTGCAGGTGAGCATACTGACCTATATTTCACCACGTGGCGAGAGTTCGATACATTGAGTTTCTCTAATTATTACAGTTTCTTTGTCCGGTCATATTCTCTGGAATTACTCTTCTTTATGTATGTTGAGATTTGTTTACGTTCATGATTGATGTGATGTCTTTTGGATCCGTTATGTACATGCTGTTGTAATTGGAAGGGCTAACCTCTCGACCATTGTGGGACTCGAGGAATGAGTATTCGGAAAAAAACCAATGTTGTTCGAAGGTGCCTGTTAGAATTCTGTCTCAAGATACATAGACCACCGACGTTTGGCTATCTCATCTTAGCACCGAAAGGGGCTTTCCTTACATTGCCGCCGGCCTAATTCGCCGCTTGTGCTTTGCTTTACGGCTGTTACAGTTTTAGCGTGCGTATCCAAACAATCCAATTACACAGTGCAACAAAAATCAATTTTACCGCTCAGGGTCGGGACCTGTATGCCCCGTCTCTAAGCGTCAAATACGTCCAGAATATCAGTATGGACCTCTGGACGTTGGAAATATTTTGCAAAACCATGAAAGATTTTTTGTAAAAAATTTAAAAAAAACCACTGAAACATACTTTTAACGCGGTTTTGTGGCATGGGAGTGACTTTTTGAGTGTTGTGTGGTGCTTACCTTGCAGATGGGGACCCAACAGTATGGCTCTTCAATATATTTTGTCAAAAACTGTATTTACACTGGTCATTTTTGTCGATTTTTGTCCAAAATAAAACTATTTTGACAAATGTAAAAAAAATTGGCAATACCAGAAAAGTTGCCAGAATTGCATGAATTGATAGCTAAACATCGTGCTTTTTTCGAAAAAATATCAAATTTTAGGTGCGCAAATAAAAAAAAAACGATTTCCGGTTGTAGTAAATAAGATGAGCATTTTTATCAAAAAATCGTCGTATAAGAGCTAAAAATCCTTCCTGAGCAGACTGTAGCGGCTTTCCTTCTGCCCATATGTACCAGTATGACATCTGAAACCACTTTCAATTACAAAACTCAAGATATACTTTATATTTTATAGCCTTATTTGCTTTTTAGAGGTAATTTTCAAATCATTTTAGAGATAAAAATCTTTTTCCTTAAAGCAAGAACACAGGTTTCAATGTCGGCCGCCTTTTTGGACCTAGTTTTTCTCTTTGTGGTGCCGAAGATTTCTACGAAAAAATTAACAAAGGTGAACGAAGTAGAGAGTAATACGTAGAATTTTTGAAGGCGGCATCGGTGTGTCGGCGTTTGGGCAGAGAGCATGCTAAGGATTTGGTTAATACTGCTTGAGTGGCTTTTAGGAAAGATGCGATACTTCATTTCGGCTCTCGGCGCAAGCCTTTCATCCCAGCTGCCCGAACATATCCGGAAATGGCCGAAAGGTGCAACCCTTAGCTCGATTTTGTTCAGGTCGGCCAGCATCCTCCCTCCCTTAGTTTCTTGCTTGCGCTCAAAAAGTCACTCCCATGCCACAAAACCGCCTTAAAAGTAAGTTTTAGTGGTTTCTTTTCGATTTTTCTTCAAAAAAATCTTCATTTTCATGTATTGCAAAATATTTCCAATGTCCAGAGATCCTATACGCATTTTCTGGGCGTATTTGACCCCTAGAGACGGATATACAGGTCCCGACCCTGAGCGGTAAAATTGATTATTTTTTGTTGCACTGTGTTACCAGTACTGAACCGTTTCTGAACTATAACTTGGGACGACTGATGTCGAACGCTCCAAAGGACGCCTTAATGACTGATACACGTATGTCACCATAGCTTAAGTAACTTATCTCAAGGTAACTATATTTTTAATATTGAAGAAATTTATGTCGTTTGACAAATTACTTCTACTCAACGGCGTCTTATCCTTTTTGTTCGTGTTGTTATCAAAGTAACCTTGACTACTTTAATGAATCACGTTATAAGTCAAGGTGGCGCTTCTAAATTACTTACTTCTTGTTACATAGAAACCTACACGCTCTTCGTGCTGATTCAAAAACTAGCGGGTTAAGTTCGTCGCTCAAGGAGGATAAGATCCCGTCTCGCTCGGTATCAACGGCTATCCATGTTTTGATAATGAATTATTTGGTGTGTCGCTAATTACTATATACAGGGTGGGACACTACCAACGAATTATTCTATAGCATTCAAACAACAAATAATGTTAGAAATTTTAAGGCATACATATGTCAAAATTATTTGAAACCATGTTTTAAAAATGTTTTGGATTGTACAGGGTGCTCTAGAAACACATACTATATGGAGGGTTATTTTAAATAGATCACTCTGTATTTTTTCTGTTTTTGAATTGTACGATAAAAAATAATGTATGTCCTTTAACATGTTCCTATACCTACTTACTTCCGTTTCTGAGATAAATCGATTTTACCTGATTTGCAAACCCTCCAAAAAAAATGCTATATTTACTATTATGTTATGATGTACAGGGTGTTTTTAATACTACCGCATAACAATAACTAGTTAACACTTAAATAACTTGCTTAACTCAAATAAAACACCCTACATTTCTTTAGCCTGTTGAAAGGTGGAACTAATTACCTTTTAGTCGGTATTAGGGTTACCAACCCCTAACTCTGATAGTTTATGAGATATTTAAAAATTTGATAGTTTAACAATTTACGATGTACTGGTGTCTATTCGCAAATGGACATTATCTTGCAACTTTCAGTTTTAAATATTTACCTTAAAAATATTTTTTTTTTTCAGAAAAATAAACAGAAATTTGCTTATGACTAATATCCCGGGCTCTAAGGGTCAGTCGAATTACGCACACCGGTCACAATTTACTAATGTTTAACAACAGAAACCGTTATTTGGTACATCAAAATCGATCATACTGTAAACATCGACAAACTTTAACCTGTTAACTAAGAATGTAATACAAATCGCTCTAATAGTAGTACGATAATTTCGAAAACCATTATTTTTATATTTTTTAAAAAGTTACCAATCAAAGAAATGGGACACTAAACTGCAGCGTTTATTTAACAAACAGAAACACCAATTGCTGCATTAAAAACTTTACTCGAAACACGTGTCCGAGTAAAGTTTTTGGTGCAGTTTTTGGAGTTTTTCTGTTTATTAAAGTTACCACTGTTTACAGTGTCATCGATTTTTGCTGAAACTAATAACGGTTGCTGTTGTTTGTGACAGGTGAGCGTGATTCGACTGACTCTTACAGCCGGCATAAGTCATGAGGACATTTCTGGTATTTTGTACCTAAAAAAAATTTATAAGGTTAATACTTAAAACTGGAATAGCTTATACATTAAAATTGTTTATTTTATTGATATCTTACAGATAACTTTAAATTCCAATAAATTGCAAATTGTTAAACTAGCAAATTTTAAAATATCTCAAAAACTATCAGAGTTAGGGGTTGGTAACCCTAATACCGATTGAAAGGTAACTAATTCCTGATTCCAACAGGCTACAGAAATACAAGGTGTTCCATTTAAGTTAAGTAAGTTATTTAAGGTTTAAGTCGTTAGCGTTATGCGGTTGTATTTAAATATTTAAAAAGGAATGTTGAAGGTTCTTAGTAGAGTGATGTAAAACAAAATTGCTTGTTCTTATTTACCTTGAAGTTATTGCATTTTTTTTGAGGGTCTGCAAATCAGGTAAAATCGATTTATCTCAGAACCGGATGTAAGTTGGTATAGGGACATGTTATTTTATATTGTATTATTAAAAAATAAAAAAAAATACAGGGTGTTCCATTTAAAATAGCCCAACTTTGATATAGTACGTGTTTCTGGAGCACCCTGTACAATCAAAAAATAGTTTTAAATGTGGTTTCAAATAATCTCGATATATTAATGCCTTAAGATTTCTTACATAATTTGTCGTTTTAGTGCTACAGAATAATTCGTTGGTAGTGCCCCACCCTGTATTTGTATGTGAGGAGTATCAACGAAAGCTAATGCTACGATAACTATTCTGTGAAAAAATTTTTTTAAAAATTTTTTTTTTATTTTTTTTTTTTTCATACATTATTTCAATGTTATAATGAAATTTTATTTCCACAGCTTGCAATATAATTAACAAATGTGGTTGGATAATCCTTATTCATTTTATTTATCCCAATAGATCTATGCATCAGGCGCAGACTATTCCTTTTTTATATGTTGAATACAACATGTACATTATTGGCTAACATATTATTCCAAGGATGTTTTTTTTGTATCCTCTTATTAACTCAAGTAACTGACAAGGATAACATCAACAACATATTTCGTTTTCTTGTATGAACAGTTTTGATACCAACTTAATGTAAACGTCAAATGACAGTATGTCACAATGTTATTTGTAAATAAGAGACCATAATAATCGTACGTAACCTCAATCCACAAATAAGTAAATAATGAATGGTTGGTATCAGTGTCCATATTTATTCTTTAAATTACAGACAACGGTTATATCGTGATTTAATGCACACAAAACGTCATCGGGATAAGTCATACGAATAGACTTTTTTGTCAAAACGGTTAAGGACTATTAGACATCTGTCGACGTATGTGTTCAATTACGTCAAATACAGAAAAGCTAGCTAATGTTTACCTAAAAGCCCAAAAGTAATTTTAGTAATAATATTTTATTTTGAGTTAGGGTTTTTCGTCTTTTCTTTATTCCTGTGTATTTTTTGTATTAACTTGTTTGCCAATTTACATTGTAATGCTTGCGGTTTTCTTTCTCGCTGCCGTATGACACATTATTCTGTATCTCTCAAACAAGTTTTTGAACAAATAATAGAAAACGCTCCAAAACAACGCTGATCAACAATACCTCAACGAAAATTCAAAAGTAAGCGTGAATGCTCGTATTTTGTTTTTATTCGTTATCATTTAAAAAAATTTAATAATATTTAACGTACTTACCAATAATACATAGGATCCAAATTCAAATCAATTAATACCTAAAATATTTAGTTATTTTTATATTGATTCACGTATTTACTGTTTAAAATTTATTTATGATTCTCTTATACGTATGAACCCTTTACATCATTTTTTATTATGTAATTAATTTTGTTATATTTGTGTGTGTGTGTGTGTGTGTGTGTGTGTGTGTGTGTGTGGATCCGAAATATTATCTCTATCGTAATGGTATCTCATTAATAAGATCAATTTGGGGATAAGTGCCACCAAATTTAAGGTAAGAATTTGTCCGTTTTATTTGCACCTCGTCTCGGTAAGTACCATTATACTGGGTTCTCCATATTAGACTATACAATTTAAAAGTCGAATAAAAACTTTCTAATCAAAGTAAATTAACTTTTTAATTGACTAATATGTAGCTTATTCTGTGGGATTTATGACTAAAGTAAATAACAATTCAAGTTTTAGAGATCATGTCTTCCAAATGCCCTCCTTCGACTTTAATGCATTTTTGAATTCTAAGTTCAAAATGTATCATCACTCGGCGAAGCAAATCTCCATTTATTCCTGCAATTTCATTTAGAATCTGCTCCTTCAGCTCCAGAATTGTTGCGGGACGACTTGTTATATACTTTAGTCTAAATCCCACAGAAAAAGCTACATATTAGTCGATTAAAAAGTTAATTTATGGGGACCCTGTATAAAAAATTCTGAGACCAACCTTAGAAGCAACGTTGCAATTGCATCAATCGAGGGCGTCTGCATACTCAAACGATGATGTGGTCTAATTCGCATTTTTTGACCATTACAACAGACGTGTAACGCGAGTGTTTATTTTTATGTTTTATTGTTTGCAGTTTTCGAATATGTTTCTACTCTATTTTTGAACAATTTACCATCATTTTGTTTTAAATCGAAACCACTCCGATATTTTGCGTTGTACCACCACCAACCTTAACCATAAAAACTTAATAAAAAAAGTGACAATTAGATCTTTTGTACTTTTAAAAATGACATTTATATGTAGCAACTGAGATGGTATTCAGATACTTCAATTTACTTAAGCTCGAATGACATTGTACTATATCGCTTCTAGAAACTTTGTCAAGTTTTAAACCTATATTTTTAATCTGAAGTGCATCTCTAGACGTGTCTAAAATTATACGTATTGCGTATCTCAGCAATACATCATCTATATATTAATTACTAAAGATTTTTTGGGACTGTAAACGCTAAGGCTTTTGTTTCTGGGTTATGTTCGACAATTGTTGGACTCTTTTCGTCGATTGAGTATCAAGATAGTTGCCAATGAAATAAACTTGTCATCTACTGTTGTGTTTTGCATTGTTACTGAAGATTTAGAGATGCGGAAAGTGTGCGCCAAGCTCGTGCTCAACGTGTTATCAAATAACCAAAAGACCAACCAAGTGGAAATATCAAGTGAACTTTTGCAACGTGTTAAAATTGAACTTGATTATTTGGACAACGTCATCACTGGTGATAAAACCTGGGTTTTCCAATACGACCCAGAAACAAAACGCCAAAGCTCTGA
This sequence comes from Abscondita cerata, assembly GCA_030710515.1. Lineage (NCBI taxonomy): Eukaryota > Metazoa > Arthropoda > Insecta > Coleoptera > Lampyridae > Abscondita > Abscondita cerata. Next base: position 64,785 of record JALBCR010004565.1, on the reverse strand, counting down.
GTGGCACACCAACCAGTCCCCTAAACCCAAAAAGGCAAGAATGAGCAAATCAAAAGTGAAAACAATGCTTATTGTCTTTTTCGACAGCTAAGGAGTTTCTTCTTCAAGGACAGACAGTTAACGCTGTCTACTACGTAAATGTGCTGGAAAGACTCCGAAAAAGGGTCGTCAGGACGCGAAAAGACATCTCCGCTACTTGGCAACTCCATCACGACAACGCGCTACGAGTCCGCGAGTTCCTGGCCAAACACAAGATGCCAACACTGCCCCACCACTCCTATAGTCCTGACGTCGCCCCAGCAGACTTTTTTGTTTCCTCAAATTAAGGCAGCCCTGAAAAGAACCCGTTTTTCGTCCATAGAAGAGATCCAATCAACCGTAACAAAGACTATGCGAGAGGTCCCCGAAAACGCCTTCTAGGGTGCGTCCCGATCATGGCAGTGTCGCTGGAAAAAATGTGTAGAGGCCCAAGGACAGTACTTTGAAGAATTTTAAGAGTTTGTGCAAATCTGTTCAAATAAATTACTTTAAAAAAAAATAATTGCATTACTTTCGGAACGCTCGCTGTATGTTATGTAAATTAATTTAAACCCACCTTGTATAAAACTGGTTGCAATTCATACAATGCAATAAGAGTTTTTGTTATTATTTCCGATGTCCACATCCTTTTTTTACAGCTCATTTATTTAAATTGGTTTTTTAATATGACGGAGGTTGATATAACTAAAATTGATGTCAATGGGCAAGTCAAGTAGTGAAACTTGGAAAGAAAATAGGTCCAAACTTAGTTTAAAAACTAATGTCTAAATTTACAATTTTCTCCGAATTACATTATCCAAGTTTGTACAAGTGTTCAAATTTGTCAAATTTTATAGACAAAAATAGTATAATGTCATTCAAGGTTTATTCCCTATGATTTTTCAAACATATTCATAAATTAAAACAACTGTTTTTTATGATATTAACGATAATTAGTGTTGATTAAAATTTTTATAAGAGCATTTTATCGTTTTAATGTTTATTGTAATAATATAATTAGAGTATGTAACGTAGTATATTATTCTAAGCTCAAAAATAGTAATCATTTAATTCTTGTGGCGCTTTAACATCTGCTAGAAAAATGAAAAGAAACTTTTAGATATGTTGTAAGTCCTCTAATAGAAATCATGAACTTTACAGGCTATTTCAATTTATTTGTAAATAAAAGTTGGTATTCGTACTGGAATTTCGGATTTAAGTGTTTTTCACTAATTTGTTGTGCAGTTACTAGTTGCTTTGACGATGAGGCAAAACAATAACTGTTCATGGCTTTGCAAGAGGGCTATACAATTTACACAATTTTTTTTGTGGTTTTAATTTGCATTTCAACGTCCTTTGTATATAAAATCGCGTTATACGTATGATTCAAATAGTAGTGAGCCTTGACAACTTAATAATAACCTTCCTAAAGAAAAGTTCAATTACCAAAAGCTCGAAATGAATTAATCTGGTATATGGTAATATGGGGCATTTTTGAAATTTTCTATTGTATTTCCTTAAATATATGTGCATATGTAGATGGAATTCCAATAAATACATTGGGATTATATCATGGATATATTTTCGCAAGATTGTATAACAGATCTGCTAATTTTCTTATGCACTTTATGTTATTTTCTATAAAATTACGCATATATGAACTTAATCTTCATAGAAGAAAATTGTGTGTTGGTGAATTACAAGTTCAAATAACTTTGAAGTTTGCGAAACACATTTATAATATGGTTTGATGGTGGCCAATGAGATTAACAACATTTTCAAATGTTTATTGCTATGCCAAGTAAGTTCGTACACCACGTATTTTATTATGGGTTTTTATCGATTTCATACTTCTACTTACAACGGAAGACCAACAATTTATCTTAGGTACGGCGGATCAGGGCTATTTATAGTTCTTACGACGATGGACGTAATTATGGCTGTATATAGTTTTGCAACCTTTTCGGACGAGGTAAGTCATTATGTTAGTTTTTTTGTATCTGTACAACAAATAATAAATGTGTTATAAATAGTTTAGACCAACAAAGTACATATTTTGTAAGAAAATAAAGGCCCCAGATCTGGTACAGGCTTGGCGTTTTCCGATATGATCAAGTAACACATTCTCAAGATAATGTAGAGTTTTATTTTTCTTTAATTTCACTAACAAAGAAAAACACCAAAAACTATATTCCAACACGTTTTCCAATTGCTAAACTATCATCATCAGCCAACCGATACTAAAAATTATTACAGTTCCTAACGTTGTAATATTCTTAAGTTTATGTTTTCTTATTATTGTTGTTGTTGACAATTGATTCCTAAAAACCATTGTATGATGCAATCAGTTAGACCTGTATCTACAGTTCTTTATCAAAATTTTGTTTTCACAATGGGAAATGTAATAGTCAATTCAATTCAATATTTATTTTGTCTTAAAAAATTTTCTATAACAAAAGATTCAGTTTGTCCTTTACAATCTCAAAAATAAATAAAAAACAACATAATATTTCATTAAATTATAATTTAACTAATTTCTGTTTCCTTCTTCAACCTTCCATCCCTCTCTTCTCTAAACTTTCAGTATTTTTTCTTTTCCTCTCCTCCATCCCTTTCCTCCTCTCCAACACTTCCCTCATCCATTGTTTTCCTTCCCTTTCTCTCCTAGTAGTAACTTCCATTCCTTTTCCTCATGTCTTGTTTCCCTGCATCCCTCTTTTATATGTATTATATTTTCCCATTCATCCCCACACAACCTGCATAATCTCTCCTCATCACTCATCCAATATTTATTTTCATTTTCTTCATTACCCATTCTGAACCTTGCAATCATTCTTATTTCATTCATTCCTTTTCCTTCCTGTTATGTACCTTGGTGTCTTGTCTGTCATTATTTTTATGTATTTCTCGTTATATTTTCCGTCCTTTATTTTTGCTCTTCTTTCCTGCTTCTGAGTATCTTTATCTCTTGCAATTATTTCCTCTTCCATCTTTCTCCCCCTCTCTTAATCTCTTTATCTCTTCTCTGCGTATCCCACTCCTTTCATAGTATTTTCTTCTTTCCCTTATTTTACCTTCTGTGCCTCGATCTCTTTCCAAACTTCATAAAGTATTTCATTTTCCTTCCTACTCTCCCATTGTTTCTTCATACCTTACTGCAATTCTTCCTGCTTGTATCCTAATTTTTTTATTTCTAGCTCTTCTTCAACTATATTCCCAGTGTCTCTTTCTCTGTCCTAAAGTCCACCTCCAGTATTTCTCCTGTATCTTCTCCAGCTCTTGCCATTCCCTCCAACCCCAGATCTCGCTCCATACAGTACCACACTTCTTACCTTTCCCCTAACCCCCATACTTGTCCTACTATTCTATTTCCTTTCATTTTCATCTCTTTTATATGGTCTCCATCTTTTGTTATCATTATGTTAGTTACCTAAGTATCTATACTTTATCTACTCTCTCTGCACTCCTCCTCCCCCACCACCATTTCAACCCTCCTTTCGTCTTCCTTTTCTTTTTTAAATTCCATAGATGTTTGTTTTCCCGACATTTGCTACAGTTTTTATTTTTTAGGTATTTCTTCATAAATTTAACTACTCCGCTCATCTCTTCTTCATTTACTCGCTATTGCCACAATGTCATCCGCATCGGCTGAAACCCATTCTTTTTCCTTCCTACTAACTATTCCTCCTACTTGATTTCTTTCCATTTCCTCCTCAAGATCACTAATGTATATCGAGAATAAGATTGGGCTTTAGCGGACATCCCTGTTTTGAGTCCTTTTCCGATCCTAAATTCTCTACCTAGCTTCCTCCCTGCCCTTGTTCTACACCCTTGTTTCTTCGTACATTTCCTCTATTGCATTTTTATATCTCTGTTTATTCCTACCTCCTCCATCCTTTTCCATACCCCTCTTTCCACATTATCAAATGCCGCTTTAATGTCTAGGAATATTACAAGTTCATCTTTCCTCACTTTCTTTATTGATTATGTGCTTTAATATGTATATATTGTCTATCGTTCCTCTTCCCTTTCCTAATCCTGCTTGCCAATCCTGGTATTATAGTCTTTTCTTCTATTTCTTTCCAATTTTTTTCTAACTATTTCCGCATATACTCTATAGCCCGCATTCATTATACTCCCTGTGTATTATTATTGCCTCTCTCCATTTTTTGGAAACCCTTCTCCTTTCCATATTCTCTCGAATACTTCTCTTACTTTTCTCTCATTCCTTCTCCGATGTACCTCCATTGTTCTCCTTGTATTCCATCCGTCCCTTCTGCTTTTCCTTTTTTACTTTATTTATTGCTCCTCTCCATTTCTTCTTTTCCTATTCCACCCTCTCTGTGTCTTATCCTTTTTTTTCCTAACTTCTTCATTTCTTGCTTTTTCACTCTCTCCTACTAACTTCTTACAGTGTTCTTCCCATTTTTCCCCATCTATATTTGCTTCCATCCTTCCTCCTTTTTCCTCTTTTTATTGAATTCCCATACCTGTCCTTCATTTTTAATTTCTCTAATCTTTATCTCGGTTTGTTTTTATGTTCTTCTTTATTTTTTACATATATCCCTTAAAATTTACTTTTAACCTTTTGTATTCATCTATCTCTATCTTTCCTTTTTCCATTTCCTTCTTCCTTTTCTTAATTCTTTTCCCCTTCTCGCATTCTCCGTTCCACCAATCTTTTCTTTTCCCTAATTCTTGTTTTCTTAATCTATACTTTATCTTCTCTGTTGCCAATTCCATCCTGGCTGTAATTCTCTCCATCTCTTCCTCCACCTCTCCTTTAGTATTTACTTCCTCTTCCATTTCCTCTTTATATCTTTTATACTCTCTTCAGTCCATACTTTCTTTTCTCTCCATACCTCTTCTTGTTCTTGTACCTCTTTCTCTCCCTCTTCCATCATGACTACTTCTAGCGGCTGATGGTCCGATTCTATCTCCTCTCCTATTCTTAGTGTTTATGGTGTCCTCCTTACTTTTTTCGTTTATAATCACATAATCTATTACTGACTGGCCTCTTTCTCCACATATGTAAATTCCCTTTTCCTTCTTCTTCCAAATTTCCGTTCATTATTGTCCAACCTCTCTCTTCACATAGTTCTATCAAAATTTTTTCTTGTCCGTTTATTTTCTTATCCATTGATATCCTATTTCTTATCTCTCCATTTACCATTATTCCTCCCTCCTCTCCTATCCTAGCATTCCAATCTCCTCCTATAATCAACTTGCCTTCATCCCTTTCTTCTATTGCCTTTTCTATAATTGCTTTTGTTGTGCCATTTTCTTTCCATATATCGTAAAAATTTATATTTTTCCCCTTTTCCGTCTTTACTCTAATTTTAATCATCCCCTACATTTCTTCTTCTGTTTCCCTTTCTTTTAATACCCCACTATTAATCCTCCTTTCGCCCTTCCCTCCTCTCTTTTCTTTTTGCATACTGAATTTCCTTATACATATTCTTTCGGCATCTTATCTTTCCATGTACTCCATTCTTTCCTCCATCAAGTTTCTACTAAACCTACCATTTTAAAACCCTTTATATAGTTCCAAAAATCTACACCTTTGTTTTTTTATCCCCGCAATGTTCCAAAATAAGATCTTATTTTTCTCTTTATTTTTTACCCCACCCTTTTCTCCTTTTTTCTTTTCCTTCCCCCTCTCAATGTTTAGTTTTTGAATGTCCATTTCTTATCCTCCCCTCGTTCTCCACCCATCTTCTTTCTTCTCCCTCCACCCACTTTTTCCTGTATCATTTTCCACTCAAACCCTCTTCCCTCCACTTTTTTTACTCCATTCTTATCTTCATCTGTATTTCCCTCTCCCTCTTTGTCCTATCTTCGTCTATGTATATTTTGATTCCTTTCATTCTACTTTTGTTCTTTAGTATCTCTATTTTGTCCTCCAAACTCGACATTTTTATAATCACTATACCTTTTCTTATCTCCCGGCTCTTCTATTTTCTTTTCCAATCCTAGATTCTTCTTTATCAAATTCATCCGGTTCTTGTTTTATTTCATTCTTTCCTCCTTTATTTCCATCCCTTTACTACCAAATTTTTCTTCTTCTCTTTTTTTCAAAGTTTCTACTCTTTTCTCAACCCATCACCTTCTCCTCAAGTATTTTACCTTTACCTCAAACTTCTCGCCCATTCTTTTTATTTCCTCTTTTATCTCTTTCATTTTCCTCTTTATTCTTCTCTTGCACCAATTTCATTTCCTTTCCCGTATCTTCCTTTTAACGTTTCTTTCCATATCATTTCATTTCGTCATCGTCTTGTTTCTTTTGTTTTAAAAAATTTACTTCTCTTAATAACCTTCTCTTTACTTCTCTCTTCTCCTCCTCTTTCCCTGGTTGATCTTCTATTTTTATTATTTCTTCTAAATAACCTATACAGTTCTTCTTCCTTTCTTGTTTTTTTTTGTGTCTGTATTCGACCCTTCCGATTCCGACATTTTGATAAATTATATACTTAATATCTTTAAGACTTAATAAACTCCGCTTTAAAACTCACACAAAAATTCACACCTTTTTTTCCGAACTGCTTCGAATTTCTCACGGTAATTGATTATTTGTTGATTGAACATACATTTAACTAATTACTTTTATCTATTTCGTACACCTATTCAATAACGTTTATCGTTTTTCGAATGCCAGAAAAGTTAAAAACAGCGATAACTTAAATACAGTTCTTTATCACTTTTCTGTTTATGTCGTTAGTTCCCTATCCCTATCGCAACTCACATTGTTGTCTATTTCCTATCGTAATTCCCGACAGATTCTTTCTCATTAATACTAAACTACAACGTCTGTTACTTACTTTTAATTATTTATAGTTAAATTACACTTCTATCTAAAGAGCGAGTTTGAAAGATCACTTCCTTTCTTCATGAACGCTTACAACCGAAATGTAATAGTCTGTGAAAGATGAAATTTATTTTACATGTGTATGGTTGAAATCATTTGTTATAAACCTCATAGGGTTGGTGTGTCTTTTCTGATAAATAACTACATCTAAACTGTTGCTATTTCTTGTACACTAAAGTGTCTAAGAAGATAACTTAAGATCCTTACTTCTTTTTCATAGGTAAACTTGAACGTCCCTCAAAATTTTTAATTTAAGATTTCTACAAATTGCTGATAGCTGTAAACTTTAGTGTCAATGGCTGCCATGGACTATCTACATATCTAAACCAAATTTAGGAAATAATCTGAATTCTTTTTAATCACTTTCAAATTTACCTATATAAACAGGTTAGCCATAACGGAAATAAGCTGTTACCTATTGTTTATTACCACAATGTTTTGTTATAAATATTTTTGTTAATTTGGAAGTAGTTTGACTGCACACCATAATCTTGCTAATTTAATAAAATTATCTAGTTCTGAATTGTCTAAATGATTTTTTTTGTAACATTTCTTTCAAATAGCCTAATAGTTACATCTATTTTTAAATTTTTAAATTATATGTATTTAGGTCAACTACTTACCACACTCTGAGAAAGAGCGTTATAGTTTGTACGATATCCTTTTTTTTCCCCCCCCTTCTTTTTTTTTTTTTTTTTTTTTTTTTTTTTTTTTTTTTTTTTTTTTTTTTTTTTTTTTTTTTTTTTTTTTTTTTTCTCTTTTCTTTTTTTTTTTCTTCTTTTTTTCTCTTTTTTTTTTTTCCTCCTCTCTTTTTTTTTTGCTTCTTTTCCTTTTTCTCTCCCTTGCTTTTTCCTCCCCAAAAAACTTTTCCCTTTTTTCCTTCCCCCTCCCCTTTTTCCTTCCCTTCTCTTTTCTTTTTCTTTTTTTTTCCTTTCTTTTCCTTTTTTTTTTTTTTTTTTTTCTTTTTTTCTTTCCTTTTCCTTTTTTTTTTTCCTTTTTTTTTTTCCTCCTCTTTCCTTTTTTTTTCTTTTTTTTTTTTCTCTTCCCCCAAAACCAACCTCCTTTCCTTTTTTTTTTTTTTTTTTTTTTTTTCTTTTTTTTTTTTTTTTTTTTCTTTTTTTTTTTAAATTTTTTTTATTTTCTCCCCTCTCTTTTTGCTCTTAAATAAAAAAAAACAATTTCTTTTATCCCTTTTTTTCCTTTTTTCTCTCAACTCCTCCCCCCTTTCCCCAAACCCCCCCCCCTCCTCTTTAACAAAAATTTTTTTTTTCTTTTTTCCTTTCCTCCCCTTCTTTTTTCTTCCCCCCCTTCCTTTTTTTTTCTTTTTTTTTTTTAAACCCTCCCATAAAAAATACCCCCTCCCCCCTCTTTCCCCAACTCCCCTTTTTCTCTTTTCCCTTCTCCCCTTCTTCCCTCTTTTTTTTTCTTTCTCCTTCTTCCCTTCTTTTCTTCCCTGCTTTTTTTTCCCTTTCCTTTTATTTTTCCAACTTGCCCCCAATTTTTATTTAATAAAAAACTTGGTTGATTAAACACAACCTTGAATTACCGCCGGCTTTAACCCTTGGCTACGGCGACGGTGAAATAAAATGCAAGTCTTAGGTAAAAGCACCAGTGATTGGCCACTTAAGGGCATTTACAGCTTTCATGCGCAATAAATGACACAAAAATTGCCTAAATTTTTTCTTTTTTTTTGCATCACATAAAGAAAACTCTAAATAATTGAAAACTTTTATTTATTTTTAAGTATACTTAAGGAAAATACAATAAAAAAGTTAAAACTTGAAAAACCTAAAATACAGCAGTTATTGGCCACTTGTGACAGTTATTGGCCAAAGAATATACAGTGATTGGCCATACATTTTCAAAACAAGGAACACTTTCTAAAATTCGTAAAATAGGTAGCACTATTCATTATTCTTACAGTTAAAGCACACAAGACTAGAGTTGGGGCATTTTGGTTCATCCAGACACAAAATGTGGTAGGTTCTAAGACATAAGTCACACCTGACACCGACTTTAGATAATGTTATGTTCAATATACAATTATAGCACATGCCCTTATGAATTTGATTTTTGTAGAAATTAGTCTCCTTTTTAAAATTATTCAATTTCATGTTTGATATCACACATATCTTTGATTCTTTATGTGACTCGTCATTAAATAAATTCCTTTTGATCGAGTTTATTCTGGGAATAATTTTGCGGTCCCTTGATGTTGAAGATATGGAACTAGTTTCTTCCTGATACCTTAATAAAGGACTTCTGTTCTTTATCTTAGCTTCACAGGACGTATTTTGGTTGCTGATCAAGTTTTCGCATTGATGTTTTTCGTCTTTTTCGGGGATTTTGACTACTTTAGGATAACTAGGACTTGTTATTTTGGCAAGTGCACTTTAACTCCGTTTCTTAATATCGTGCTCTCAATAAGATTCTCTTCCTTAAAATTAATTTCTTCTTGAATGAGATCTGTTTTTGTCTTGTTTTTTGTTTCTTCTTGTAAATGCAGGTCAACAACATTGAAGTCTTCTTTTTGTTCAGGACAGTATGAGTTTTTCGCTTCTTTAATATCCAACTTTTTCTTTTTAAGCGACCCTTCCTTTTTAACTGATATTTTATTTTTAGCTGATACTCTTTTTTTGAAGCTATTATATTTTCTCTGTTAGTCTTTAAATCTTAAAAGACAATTTTGGAATCTTTTTAACCTTTTCGTTCCGGTGTATTGGGCCAAATAAAAATTTTCCGATGCTTGTTTGGGTTCTACAAGAAGGCAAAAATTTGTCAGTTATTGTGGTCTGATAGGCTGTTGTTGCGGCATTTGTATCTGGTTCTAGCTCTAAAATACTATCGCTATTGAAATCTGTATATCTCGATGAAGGCCCAGGCTCTAGCTTCTCGGCAAAAGTTTTATCTGACGTGGTGGGTTCAAGAATCACCTGATCTTCAGTCATAATTGGAATATCCTCTATATTATAAGTTGGCAGGTTAGTGTTGTAGTCAAATGTATCAAAATTTGAATTATCTGAACTCTCATTCAAACGATTGTTACTCGTAAAACCATTTTTATCTTCAGTACATGTAAGATTGTTATTATTTATTGCTGTTGACTTGTCTTTAAAAACTGTGTATAGTTGGAATAAATGGTCTTCATCTTTATTATTAGAGATAAATTCTGGGACTTCAAACTCTTTGATTTTGTTATCACCTACAGTAGACAAAAACTCACCATATGTAATAGAAACGTCATTAATTTCCTTTGTTTCTATAGAAATTTCTTTGACGGTTTTAATTTTTCCCAAGCATTTGGAATAATCAATAGCCGAAGAATTCCATGGCCATAGGCCAGTAGCTCGAAATCCATTTTTTATTGCTTCTGGAGTCAAACCAGAAACAGCTCTTTGAAGTACCAAGGCAAAGTTTTCTTTGGTAACCACAGCATTCGGATTTTCTTTTCTAAACTCAAGAACTGTTTTATTCCAATTATTTTTCAGAGGTCGGAAAGCTGAAACATCGGCGGGTTGCAGGATTCTTGTACTGTTTGAATATAAAGCGATTAATATAATTCCTAAATCAGAACACAATTGACTTGTTTGGTAGGTTAGATGGGTTTTATGACCATCAACAAATAGAATGACCGGAAATTGTGTATTTTGTTTAACCAGATGTTTGTAAAAACATTTCCAATGTATTCATAAAAGACGTCATTCTTCATCCAACCAGAATCAGTACAACCAATACCCCATCCACTTGGAACAGAATTTGCAATTCCTAATGGCAACCTTTTATAAGGATATATGATCATGGGAGGTGTTATTTTTCCGGTTGCTTCGAACGTAAACATAACTGTTAGGTTTGCTTTTGGATTGTGATCAATCTCATACACATTTCTACTTTCCCTTACAGCCACAACTCTTTTATTTTTAGGGCACAAAAGGAAACTAGTTTCGTCTCCGTTAAATACACGGGAGCTATCTTCCAAAATATGTCTATGTCCTTTCTGAATCAGATATGTTTCAATTTCGGAGAACCACGATCTTATATCCTTTTCGGATATGTTAGAACTTGCAGCTGTAATGGTTTCTGGAGATCTATAAGTTATATCTGGGTGTCTTTTAAAAAAACCTTTACACCAGCCTCTTCCTGGACGATTATCAATAAATGGATTTGTTCTAGGATTTGCATCTAAAAAACTCTTCACAGACGCAATAATGTCTTCTGTTCTAAGAGGGAATCCCTTTTTCTGACTCTCAGCTATCCATTCTTTTAGGCAATTTTCTTCATCAGAGGATAAAACAGGACTTGGACCGTATGAAGTTTTATTTCGAAACTTCTCACTAATTCGGAATTGCAGGGTGCCTCTAGGAACATTGAAGTCACGTGAAGCCTGTTTTGTGGCAATCCATTTCTTACAGCTTCAATAGCTTTAAGAACATCAGCTTCAGTATAGCTTTTTGTGTATTTCTTGTTTTTTTGAACCTTTGGCATTTTTCTGAAAAGAAAAGTAGTTTTTTCGACTATTCATAAGTATAATGAAGTAAATGTTAATAATATCTTCCAATAATGGGATTAGAGAAATAAAAAGTTAGTATTTTACAGCTTAAACTGTCTTTTATTTGTTAGCTTTATAAAGGTAAACTTAATTAAAAATTAATCAAAAATTAACCAATCTTTTTTATAGAAAATTATGTGACAATTCGCAGGATATTCAATTCATTTATAATTTTTTATTATTATTATTTAAACGGCCAATTTACATGGCTGATGCTAAAATAACCACCTGGCCAATAATTCAATCGCATACAATTTTCCTTGTTACAGTTATAAGCCGCCCGCCAATAACTAACACGACGACAAAAAGAGCGAGACAGTCATAAGCCACCTAAATTAAGCGCCAAAATATATAACCTCATTAAAAACCTATAGAATTATTGTAAGATAACGCAATTACTAACTGCTAAAACCCAAAAAGGTATTATTAACCAAAAACCAAAGAAAATATCACTAACCTAGTTTAGCCGTTTGCTTAAGAAATCCTTAAGGAAAAGCACAAAACTGGTAAAAAATGGACACGACCGTTGTAACTGTTTCATAGGTTTACACTCACATAACCTAAAAATGTTTTATTTACTACACTAATAAAGCATAGTTGCCGCTTATTATTAAAATACTTAAAAACACTGTAACTTTTTCAGAAGGCTTAAAATTACAAAATTAAAATCTGGTGGCCAATCACTAGTTCATGGCTGACGACTGGTGCTTTTACCCTATAAAAAATGGAAAAAAAATTTATTAAAAAAGAAAAATATAAAAAGAAAAGTTAGAATAAAAAAAAAATGAGTAAAAAAAAAAAAAAAAAGAAAAAAAAAAAAAAAAAAATTGGAAAAAAAAAAAAAAAAAAAAAAAAAAAAAAAAAAAATTTAAATATTTTTTTTTTAAAAAAATTATTAAAAAAAAAAAAAAAAAAAAAAAAAAAAAAAATTAAAAAAAAAAAAAAAAAAAAAGAAAAAAAAAAAAAAAAAAAAAAAAAAAAAAAAAAAAAAGAAAAAATTTGATATAATTTAAAATTGTTAAAAATTTTTTAAAAGGAAATTTTAAAATTAAAAATTTTTTAAAAATAATAATATTTTATAGTGTAAAATAAAAAAAAAAAAAAAAAAAAAAAAAAAAAAAAACAATAAAAAAAATTTTAAAAAAAAAGAAAATTTTGAATTTAAAGTTTCTCTTTTTTGCTTTTAGAAATTTTAGGTGTAAGAAGAGGTTTCCACGCCATGTCATTATTGGAACAAAAACGCTTTCCGGGATTGGACCGTGTTGAAAAAGTAACCGTAGTTGCCAACGTTTTGCCACCTATCGTGCCTTTCGCCCACTTATTTTCAATTCCGCAATAATTTTTACGAACAGGTTTCGGTTGCTGCTATGGGATCCCCTTTACTCCTGTTGTTGCCAACATTTTTATGAAAGCCTTTGAAATCATTGCCTTGAAAACTTCGACGTTGAAACCGAAAGTATGGTTTAGGTATGTTGATGTTACTTTCATCATTTGGCCTCATGGTCGCTCTTCTTTAGATAGGTTCTTTGACCATCTCAATAATCAACATACTGACATAAAGTTCACTATGGAAATTGAAACAAATCATTGTCTCCCTCTCCTTGACGTAGTTGTCACCCGGAAACCCAACGGCGAATTAGGTCATTCGGTGTATCGCAAACCCATTCGTACTGACAGATACTTACATGGCCCTTCACACCATCATCCTGCTCAAAAAAGGTCTGATGTTGAATCTCTAGTTTTTCGATAATTTTTAATATGCCAAACCGACAATCTCAATTTGGAATTGCGTCATCTAACTAATACTCTCATTGCTAACGGTTATAGCAAACAAGTAATCAAAACGTCATTTAACGCCACTCCCATCCTCGCCCTCAAAGTTTAAAAAGGTTTCTTCTAGCACGTTAGAAACAATTCCAGCCTTTTTCCCTTACACTCACAAGGTTACTGATTGAATAAGCAAGCTTCTTAGAAAAAACGGCATCAACCTATTTTTACATCTTGCCTAACAAAATCTCCACAAGTTTTACTTTCCCATAAAAATAAGTATCCGACTCTCTCTTTGTTACGGTTTTATTTCTCGTATTTAAGACGTAGGTCGTAAGCAGTTTTAGAACGTGTGTCGCAAGTAGTACGGTGCGACAAAAAGTCGTATTGGGCGCGCACGCTGCTAATTTGCCATTGGTGGAAATTTAATTCGATTAAATTTTCGAGACGGACCGCGGACATTTTTCGTTTGATACACGCGGGTGTTTTAGCATCTTCTCTGAAGTGAAATTTTCACCAAAAACTATTTAATGTGGGTTTCACAAATTCCAAAATAAATTGGCGTTTACTTTTAATCTGGCTACATTCACCGTGAGTATTTGGGTTTCTTTCCTATTTGTTTTAATTCTGATTGCTACTAATGCTTTTAGCACGTTGTGATCGGCATCTTATACTCGTTGTGTACGGTACTGGGATAACTCTCGGGTGAACGACAACACCACGGCTCCGCAGTAATCAAGCCGCAGACCAACGGTAAATACCACGTCGACAGAGGTTGGCTATGTTGCATACTTCCAGCGAGGGAGTCACTTGTGTACCGTCGCTAGCAGAATACTTTCATTCCCGGAACTACACTAGACGTATTGCAGCTAAGTTTTAGTATTTAAATCACTTACTCATAAATAATAATGCGTATGAAGTTCGAGTACAGATGACATAAACGGCTAGATAGTTAATATTTAGGTAACTTTTATTCGGTGTATTCTCGTCAACCGAAAGTTTGTTTAAATCAGCTCATTAAGGGCTGGGGTGTTTAATTTAGAGCGGTTGTCGCGGACACAAAAGGCCTTTTGGGTTTGCGGGAGGTACTTACCGTTTTTTTTGTTGTTTAGATTTAGTGTAGCTCGCCGTGTGTAAATGATATGTGTACGCAGAGCCTTAATAGCAGCTACTATTTTTCTGTTTAATTTGAATGAGAACTCTTAATCAAGCGTTTCACTAAAAGCTTACCTAAATTCGACATCTTAACTAAAAGCTGATTTATTGCAAGCGAGGCTGCTGCTAACGCACGTAACTACATGCGATGGTCTCTCTATTTCTCTCACATCATCCTACTATTTTTCTTTTAAAATTTGTTTGTTATACTGTATTGTTTGTTTCTCTATTTCTGATTTGTGTTCGATTTAGCATATTAGATATTAAGTAAAACCTGTTGATCTTCTGTTGGTCGATTTTATTTCTTTCTTTACCCAGCAGGTGGCGCCTGCAGTCAGAATTCTTATAGCTATTCAGGAATCCACGCAACTCCCCGAGAATCCGGACGCTGCTGATCTAACTACTATAAATATTTTTATCCTCCAATAATTTAGTGCGCTACATTGAGCCTTAATTTTTCTTTCTAGGTTGTACCGCTAGAGCCGTCGCTTCTTTTAATATTTTGTAAACCACAACCGTTACATCTTCTCAAAGTGCATATCGTATTCCTTGTTCGTGTGGTTTAGTGTACATAGGTGAAACTGGTCGCTCTATTAGTACACGTATTTCGGAACATCATCGTTGTGTTAGGTTAAAACACGGTCACAAGTCTGCCATTTCGATACTGGTCACAAAATAAATTTTGATAATTCCGCTTTGATTGCCAAATCTTCTTTCTTTTTCAATACGAAAATCAGGGAGAGTATAGAAATAATTGAGCATTCGAACAATTTCATCGTGGTTTCGAACTTTTACCGTTGGAAATTCCCATAGTTAACTCCACCCTCACCCCTATTTCAAATCTAGTATCTCCCACAATTACGAAGATTTTTCATACAAGGGAACCGTCGCAGTTCTAAAGCTCAATGTTATGTAGGTACGAGTTAGCTAGTACAACCATAATTTGTTGAAATTTACTAAAACCACAAAAGTCACTATTAAAAATCGTATCTGTAAAAACGGTTTATAACGAAATTCCGACGGTATTGAATCGCCATGTTTTTTCGTATAAAAATTACAAAATTCGTATCTGGAAAACTAGGCTTTAATTAATATTTAACTTAATTGTGTTTAAAAATCAAATAGTTAATTTAATGATAACACATCTGCATTAATACTCTCACATATTTTTTATAAACTAAATCGTATTCTAATTTATGCGTAAAAAATAATTTTTTAGTTAGTATTATTTTATTTTGTTTCAAAAATAATTTTTTGGTGGTACTAGAAAACCTTTACATTGAATTAATGCAGGTACATCTTAATATTTAAACTGTGCGACGCATGCGCTGTGATTCTACTTTCATGTGCGTCATATTTTCGTTTCGCTCTTAAACTAACCTTTTGTTTTATTTATTAACTAATTTATTAACCTAACATTCTATGGTAAGATCTAATAATTTAATTTAAATTACTTATTGAAATCGTTTGTAATGTACAGGTCAATCAAGTTACAAAATGGCGCAAGCAACAAAGATCGATGAAAAACTTACAAGCACAGTGAGTACAAGAGGTATCATTAAAACTTAACAATTTAATTAAACTAAATCTTAGCGCGTTATAGTATATTTGCTAAAATGTTTGTTAGTGTGTGTATTTTGAAATTTGTGTAATGAACATACGTTTATTGAAACTTATTTTGTAGGAAGTAAATTGGATCCAACCGATTTTTCACCAAAGAACATCCGGAATATAAGTATTTTGGCTCACGTTGATCATGGCAAAACCTGTATCGCAGATTGTCTATTATCCTTAAATGGTTTAGTCAACAAGCGTTCCACAGGTAAAATAAAATATTTAGATAATCGCCCTGATGAACAATATAGAAAAATTACCATGAAATCTAGCGCAGTATCTATAGGATTTGATTTAAACCTAACTAGTGAAGAAGAAACTGTACCTGTTCTAATAAATTTAGTCGATACTTCTGATCATATAGATTTTAGTACCGAAGTGATTGCTGCAACTAGAATTTGCGATGGAGCTCTGATTGTAGTTGATATCATAGAAGGTGTTTCTCCCCAAACCAGAACTGCATTAAAATACGCTTACGAAGAAAAGGTAGATATGATATCGATTATTAATAAATTTGATCGTGTAATTATCGATTTAATGATGCCCGTTAATGATATGTGCTTAAAGTTAGTGCGCGTTATTGATCAGTGCAATAGCTATATTGCAATTTTGGATGAGTCTGAAATTTCTACTAATAAAACGGAAGAAGAAGAAACAACCCAGGTAGAACATTTATGTTTCCAAAACGTTCCAAGTACGTTCTATTAAAACGTGAAACATTGTGTGTAACGTTCCGAAATTATTCCAAAGACGTCATTCAAAACGTAAAATGTCTGCCCTTAAAAACGTTTCCATTTGGAACGTTCCATTTGAATGTAGATGTAACGTTAAAAAACGTTTATTAAAAATAATATCTCAATTACTGCTGCCTAATTTTTTGCCTACATTTTTGTATTCTAAGAACATTTACAACAAACTTAGTATTGAAATTGACAGTTAAAGACGATTCCCTGTTTGAGATTGAAACCGAGGACCTGTGTATGTAAATACTGTTCACAAGAGTTCTAACTGCTAGACCAATCAGGACCCCACAGTAACATTAATGCGTCGAATGGTCTTGAAGTACCTATAAAATTCAAGTTATCAGTAATGTTTTGATTTAAATTGTAGTGTTAAATGTGCTATAAAATGTACAAATTCAAAAATAAAAGAACAAAAAGTAAGCATTTTGAAAAAAAAAGTAATACCACAGCGACAAATTCTTAAGTTTTGTCTTTCTTAAAACAATAAGTTTTACTTAAAACATTTAAAATTAAATGCTATTTTAGCGATGGCGCAGTAGTAATGCGTATTCCTCTTAACAACTACGTATTTAATGTTAATTTCAAAAATAATCAAAAGTTAATTTGCGGGGCTACTGACACATCAGGCGGTTACATATTTTTGTTTTGAATTTGTATAAATTTAGATAGAAATGCAAGTTCATCTTTTGTTTGCATTGTGCGATTGCTGGCGATATAAACAGGTTTCACCCTGTTTTCAAGTAGAAATCCATACCGATAAGGGTAATTCTTCCACAAACAGTTTGTTGCAGGTAGTTTCTCTTGTGATGAATTCTAAGATGAACACTGGAAGAAAATAAATAGGTCATAATTTATGCAAACTGCATGTGTTAAAAGAAATAGAGTGCAGCTTCATTAAGCCATAAAAATAATTTTGTTTTTGTTAGTTTTTATAAAAATAGTTAGTTGTTGTATTTTTGTTATAGAAAAACAGTAGTCGATTAATAAACGTCAAAAGGGATTTAACTAAATAATTACTGTCGTGTGTGATTGATAGTTTTTGCCAGACAGGCATCTCTCTAATTATTAATTGAAGTTCAATTTATGGTTTTAAAACGTTTTTAAGTTACAGTCCATTTTAATTAAATTCAGAAGTGATATTCGTCAAGCGTCAACTTGACATTTGGTCTTCTTCGTACCGGATTTGAAACAGGTTTATCAGCTGCCGTGCTATTCTGTTTTTATTCATTCAACTGTGCATATAGTGATTTGTCAGAGCCAATAAAGAAATTCCACCTCCTTGTTACGCAACTGTAGCATCTCCTGCGACACCGGGAATGTCACGAAAGGATCTACAATAAAGACCACATCGTCCCATGGCTCAGCGTAAGCGGAGAAGGAAGCAAAACTAGCGGAACTCTCCAAGCAGGTGTTAAGCAAACGCCGGGATGTAGATGTCGCTAAGCAGAAATTAGAAAGTGGCTCACGGCGCCTGGATGACACCAAGATGAAGGTGGTTAAAGGGACAGCTAGCCAAACTCTTCTTGAACGGGAGAAGAAGTATGACCAAGAATTGTATGCTGCGGAGGATATACTTGGGACTCAAGTAGAATTGAACTTTTGGAAGTCATGGAAGTTCAAGATCGTGAAGTTATTGAGTTAAGAGCAGAAGCTGATCTTGAAGAGATCACAACCGATCGAGTTGAGCGGCAGAGATTTCGAAGAAGCACATAACCACAAACAGGTACAGATTTGGGTCGACAAACTTTCAACGGGAGACGACGATAATCAACGCAACTCTCAAAGTGTAGTTGCTGACAATGCTATGTCGCTGGTATTTGACAGCTGTGACATTGCTCAGAACAATTCAATCACCACAGCAGTCTTGATACCATCGCACAAACCTGAGCCGCCAATATCAGTACCGTCACGTACATATTGTCAGCAAGCTCTACCCAAACCGGGGCAGGAAATGGTTACAATGACACATCTTATGTCAGCATTACAAAATCTCGTCCTTCAGCAATACAATCTAGTAATGCGTACTCCGTCAAGCGAGTTACCGATTTTTGGAGAAATCACCCGATTTCAGCATATTTAAATGGAGTATCAGCATTCCTTTTTCACGGAATGAAAATCATTCCAGATTGATGAAAGCTTTGAAGGGAAAGGCAAAAGACACAGTAAAGCATTATATGTCTACAAGTGCCAACTTGGACAAGATATGGGAAACGCTAGAGAAAATGTACGGACGACTAGAACTAGTGCTGGACTTCCTGGCTGGAAAAGTGGTGGAATGTAAGAAGGTAGATGTGACCAAGCCTGATTCAGTGGTTGACTTTGGCATAGCGGTCCAATCATTAGTGGAAAACTGTAAAAACTACGGTGATTTGGAGTATCTACACAGCAGACAAAAGGCAATAGAATTTTCAACGAAGCTACCAGCTGATCTTGTTGCGCAATGGTGTGAGTGGGTAAACGCAGATATTGTTAGGCGTCCTAACGTGGAGTATTTCTCTATATGGATTGGAAAGAAAGCCGATGCCGCCATACTAGCAATAAGTCCTTCCATTAATGACAAGGATATTGATGAAAGGAAGAACGTAAAAATAGAGCACCATGATGCGGAAATGCTGCTACGGGTGAAAAGGAGAGATTAGAATTTTCCAAAACCTGCAAGTTATGTGGATTAGTTAAGCACGAATTACAAAACTGTCAGGACTTTTGAGCGTTGACGAGCGATGGAAAGTAGTTTAACAATATGGGCCTGCATCTTGTGTCTAAGCACCTCTCACCCACGACACAAGATGCGGCATTGCAAGAATAAACGTCCATGTAGAGTTGCAAACTGGTACATCATCGACTTCTCCATAAACTGGTAAACAAAAGCAATGAGCAAGCTAACGTAACAGAAGGAAGCATTCTCCTTCATGTGCAGCCTTGCAAGAAAAATATGTTCCGGAGGAAATACCAGATGAGGGAAACATCAATTTAACTTTGGTCGAAGGATGTGATGGGCCGCTCCCGATTTTGCCTGTGTTTGTACGCGAACTTTCTGGAGCTAAGAAAACCTTCGCCCTTCTTGACAGTGGTGCGAGTCGCAGTCTTATAAGCAAAGACGTGGCGGAGTTCATTGGACTTAAAAGACGACCTGTAAATTACCGCTATCGTGCTGTAAACGGAGAAGTCGTACATGAAAAAAATGCATACGTGGTCAATTGTAAAGTTTCCTCTGTCCTATCTGGTTCAAATATACAAGGTGGTCCGAAATGATTGTAGAAAACTTAAAGTTAAAAAATAAAATTTGGTTTCTAACAAAATTTTTTTCATCATGTATTAGTTTACAAAAATGACGATATCTCAAAGACTACGCAAAATAAAAAAGAAACGTCAAGAGAAGCTTTTCTAAGGAAAAGTATGGGTTATGATATGAGCTGCAGCAGAATATCCTAAAGTTACAGCTTAACAAATATTTAAACTTGTCAAACTTTTTAGAACAGCCCCCGTATCTGTCCAGGTTTTTTTCAAAATTGAAAAAAATCCCAAATGACCACTTTGAAATGCTGAACATGCCTACCAAATTTCATGTGAATAACTTTTTCGTTTAGGAATTAAAAATAAAAACTTTTGAGCATTAGGCCGCTAGCTCGCTATACACTCTTTGACCATAGTTAAACACTTCGGCCTTAAGCCTCTACACAAGAACCACCAAGGTGTACCAATTTAATTGTGGTAACGACAACCCTTCTTTAATTTTGGCTAGACAAATAGTGACGGTCCAGAGGGTGCTCCAGTGGGTTGAGAAGTAATTTGGGATGGATGGTGTGTGAAATTTTAGTCATCTTCAGGAAGGTTCCATCAATTTATGCTACGGACTGATGAGTATCTAGATGAAGTAATCCGGCTTTTGTTCACAACAGAAAACTTAACAGTTCAAGTGTCTGAAAAGAATAGAATGAATCAAGAAGAGCTGCAAGCCTACTCCATACTCAATGAGACAATCAGGAAAGTTAATGATAGATGGAAACTGCACTACTCTGGAGAAAGGATAACGATCAATTTCCTCCCAGTGAGGCAGCTGCATACAAACGCTTACTATGTGTTGAGAAAAAGTTCAAAGATGAAACTTCCGTCGGCTCTACTTGAAAAGATGAAGGAATTGCAAGACAAAAGCTTCATCAAGAAGTTGTCTTGTGAAGAAGCCTCTAAGAGGACACCGAAGACTTGGTACTTCCCCAGTTCGGAGTGTTAAATCACCAGGAAAAATTCGGTTGGTGTTGGACGCTGCGGCTAAAGTGAATAACATCTCGTTAAACAGTATGCTACTGAAGGGGCCTGATCTTATTCGCCTACTCATCACCGTGTTATGGAACTTTCGGATTCATACCTCTATGATATTCGGCGCCGCTTCCTCCGCTATCTATGTAAAGAATCGGAATGCGGAACTCTACCGCGACAAATACCCTGAAGCTTGCCGTGCAATAATCGAGGATTTCTACGTAGATGATTGTTTGACCAGAACAGACACCGTAAAAGGATGCATTGAACTAAGGAAACAAATAAGTAAAATTTGTGCTGTCGGCGGTTTTCATTTGTGCAAGTGGACAAGCAACAATATTGAAGTACTTCACTCCATTCCGGAAAGTGAAAGAGCTCAAGGAACGTTAGGGCTAATGGAAAAATCTGAAATACCAGTAAAACAAATTTAGAATTATGGTGGGATCCTCATCGTGATCATTTATATTCAAGTTAAACTTGGTCCGAACCAGAAAGGAGATCTTATGCATTCCTACCAAAAGAGAACTGTGTAGTTTGGTCATGTCTCTTTTCGATCCTCTTGGCTTTATAAATTATTATAAAGTCAAAGGAGTAATGCTTCTTCAAGCTTTATGGTTGAGTGGAATAGACTGGGATCAGAAAATCCTCAAGAGCTGCATTTAGGATATCGACAGTGGGTGGGAGACCTGCAGCATCTAACCAGTATCACTATACGTAGATTATATTCACCGTCACACGTCAAGCTTCACACATTCCTAGATGCAAGTGAGGAAGGATTTGCTGCCATGAGTTACCTCCGAATTCAACATGAAGGAGGAGTAGATATCAGTTTTGTTGGATCTAAAGTACGAGTAGCACCTATGAGAGCACTATCAATTCCTAAGTTAGAACTCCAAGTGGCTGTGTTGGAAAGTAGACTGTCAATAACGATAAAAGAAAACTCATAGTAAACATCAAGAAGTTTGTGTACTGGTCGGATTCAAAGACAGTCTTGCTGTGGATCAAATCTCCAGTTATTAAATTCAAACAATTTGTGGCGAACCGTGTCGGCGAAATTCAAGAAAGGAGCGATCCTCGTGACTGGCGTTGGGTGCCGAGTGCTGAAAATGTGGCTGACGACGCCACAAGGTTTGAAACTTCTGTTTTTGATTCTGATCACAGTTGGTTCAAGAGGTCTTCTTATCTAAAGTTGGAAGCAAACAATTGGCCAACTGAGAACGGGAAACCAGAAGGAGTCATACTTGTTGCATATATTGAGAAAATGACGGGGCAAGATGGAATGTCCAAACCGAGTGAAGTTAAATTGCTGGACAAGCTAATTAATTACTTTTCTTCTATAAAGGCTTGTTCGAAGAGTAGCAATGGTGATA
This sequence comes from Abscondita cerata, assembly GCA_030710515.1. Taxonomy (NCBI): domain Eukaryota; kingdom Metazoa; phylum Arthropoda; class Insecta; order Coleoptera; family Lampyridae; genus Abscondita; species Abscondita cerata. The sequence goes on along the minus strand of JALBCR010004565.1, from coordinate 42,450 downwards.
CTTGCAATTAAGAAGTTTATGGGAGTCAAAGTTCGAGGGCACAATTGGCTCATTACGCCATCACACATAATGGAATGGAAGCGGAGAAGCGTCTACTTTTATTTGTGCAGCAGCAGGCGTTTCCGAAGGAGTACAAATTATTGCAAAGTAAAAGCTAGTGCTTAAGGGAAAGCTGTTCGCATTGTCTCCTATTTCTCATAATGATGAGCATGTGCTCACCAAGAAAAAGAGCGTGTTGAACAACTTGCGCCAACGTTTTGGATTGTGGACGGTCGATCAGCTGTGTCTCGAGTTACTACGATTGTCTAATGTGCCATCTTAGGAAAGTGAAACCAGTCATTCCGGAAATGTGAAATCTCCCGGATTATCAGTGGTGGCGTACCAACTCCCGTTTACTTTCACTGGGTTAGACTTTTGGGGTCCAGCAGAAGTCACTGTAGGACGGAGGCACGAGAAACGTTGGGGAGGGATATTGTGCTGCATGGTGACAAGGGCAGTACACCTGGAAGGCGCTCACAACTTGTCGACAGATGAACCTTATCCAGGTTTATAGATGCTCGAGGACGGCCATCCGTAATTTACTGTGACAATGGGACAAATTTTGTCGGAAGCAAAAATGAGATGCAGCGATAATTGAAGAATGTAAACCTAAAAAAATCGCTTGCAATGGGAAGTTCCAGTCTATTCAGTGGAGATTCAATCCAGCAGGCGCTCCTCATTTTGGTAGTGTATGGGAACGTCTTGTCCAGTCCGTGAAGAACTGTCTTCGAGTGATTCTTACCGAGAAATATCCAAGAGACACTACATTGCTTACCGCCATTAAGTCAGTGGAGAACCTTCTCAATAATCGACCTCTGACATTAGTGTCAACCGATCCAGCAGACTATGAGGCTATTACACCAAACCATATTCTGAGGGGTAGACCCAATATTCCAGCCTTTGTGGAACCTACCGATGAATGGTTGCGATGTCAGTGGAAAAGAAGACAACTCTTCGCAAATCAATGGATCAAGTTCTATCTGCTCAAACTCATGCTAAGGACTAAATGGATTCAACCTAAGAAACCTATTCGGGTTACAGCTCGGTTACATATGCAAGGTGTACCTTGGAAGAGACGGACAAGTTCGTGTAGTTGATGTGAAGATAGTGGAAACAACGTTAAAGCGTCAGGTTTCCAAGGTGTGTCCTACTGGACTACGCGTGAATTATAAGGAATCGTGTGAGAAACCACAAGACCTGAGGGAGCCGGAATGTTAAAAAGAAATAGAGTGCAGCTTCATTAAGCCATAAAAATAATTTTGTTTTTGTTAGTTTTTATAAAAATAGTTAGTTGTTGTATTTTTGTCATACAAAACAGTAGTCAATTAATAAACGTCAAAGGGATTTAACTAAATACTTACTGTCGTGTATGATTGATAGTTTTTGCCAGACAGGCATCTCTCTAATTATTAATTGAAATTCAATTTATGGTATTAAAAGTTTTAAGTTACAGTCCATTTTCATTAAATTCAGAAGTGATATTCGTCAAGCGTCAACTTGACTGCATGTATTATTTGTATCTTTTATTAAAAAATACAATTATCTCAATAAACACGGCATAAATGATTCATTTTATACTACTATGTTATTTCTGCCTGATCCACTCTCTCAAGCATTTTAATTATTTATCTATTTGTCATATAAGCAGTAGCTACAATATCATAGAATTGGTTGCATACATAGAACATTTCAAATTGTACCACAAAAAACATTTTCTTTACAGCGTTCTACATTTTACATTTTGAACGAACGTTTCATAATCATCTTTTGAAACTCTAAAGAAAACGGTCTTAAAACGACAAATATAAGCTTTCAATAAAACGTTATTTATTTTCCATCGTAGCATTGTCCGTAACTTATTTAAAACATTTCAAAAAACGTAAAATGAACTACTATGAAACATTCTCAATCTTACGTTTTACGCCGCACGTTCTATAGGCATGATTTAAAACGTCCAAAGAAAACGTTCCACGCGAAAACATTTAGTCTGTTATTTTATATTTTAAAAGTTTAGTAAGACCAAATAGACGGTGAAGGTTTTTTATCCTTCAAAGATAGCTAAAAATTTTAACTAATTAATTACAAAATAAACGTTTTTGATATGAATCGTCAATATTTAACAAAAACAAAATCTTCCATTTAAGCGAAAATGAAAGCAATAATAAAACTAAACTTACCAAAATAGTCAAGCTCAGTCTGAATTGAGGCGTCAAGAAATGGTTCCATAACTGCAAAATCTTTTTCAGCATCACTTCCCGAACAAGTCCTTGAATTGTTGAGTCCAGTGATATTTAATTCGCTTATTATAAAGCGCAATTTGACACCGACTCTTTACATATGGGTCCAAATTAAAACCATTCACAATATAACATCGTATATAATCAAATTAATGTATTCCTTGAATTACCAATTCTCATGATATTCATTACGTCGATAGTATTACAAAGAGTGGAACGGTTTCTGTGAATAGCATCGGTAAGAATATTCTGCAGCTTACAAACTACCTTTTCATAATATTTGTTTCTAGATGAATAACTTTGTTGGTTTAGACCACGTATACAAATATCGGCGAAGAAAAGTATTTCTTGGTTTTGGACGATGTTGAGAATGCTACAGTATGCTTGCACAGTTAATGCTACATTTGAAGGTAGAGAAACTACCGATAGCTCTATGTCTACTTTGCAAAACGAAGATATCGTTATGGTTTTACTTATGGGACCCATATCGCTTTGTTCAACTGTTTCTCGTAGAGTATATATTGGTGGCGAAACAATGAAGTCAAATTTCGTTTTAAATCGGCCAAGCATTTTTCTAAATAACTTTTCCGGCAGTAGTAAGTATGTATTCTCCTAATTCATTGCTGAATGTTTGAAGAAAGGTATCGAATTGCTGGACCATTTAGAGACCTGCTCTTAAAATCAGCGATTGATTTGGTTCTATAGGTGTAATTACGTTGTAGACAATGGGTTCTACTCTCTGTTGTTTAATTATAAGAAGTGTATAAACAGTGTCGGCCAGGGTTGCACATCCAGATGGAAGTATTTCAGAGCAAGTGATTCCACTTTGAGGGATTCGACTATTTTATATTCTGATCCTAACAAAATAAAAACATTTTCTATTTTCAAACTACTTAATCGTTTAACTGTTCTAAATAGGGTGGTGGAGGTAGTAAATAGTCGATCACATTATAGTCTGAATCGAGGACAGTCAACTCCTGACCAGATTTGATTTCACCACTATATATGTGTACCAACGCTATTATTTGCACAAGCCGGTCTTCAGCAGCCATTTTCTTTAATTTTAAGATCACTCTGTCCATAAGTAAGGAGGAATTGTCAATCAAATTAAGTGGTGATTCGGTATTAACTAATTCGTTTAATGCAGGTATCGTGCCTTTATTATCCACAAACAATTTTGTGATGTAAGCTATTGGCGGCCCTTTGAAGAACACCTTTTCATTAAGGAAACGGGATTTTTTACTGTTTCGTTTGCGATATCGCAAAAAGAATAGCGATCTACATTCATCAAATATTAATTTTGTTACATCCGAGGTTTGTAGGACCCCGAACGTTATAATAACATTGAATCGTGTTTGCTAACGAGTTCCATGCATCCATAATAAACTTAAGTTTCATTTTGCAAGTACAAAACTTCAAAGGCAAATCGCTGACGCCAGTCCAAGTTTGTTTACTATATTTGGAATCGCATTGTCGTCCTGATTAATACTTAAGCTCGTACATACCACAAAACATTTGCAAAAACACATTAACAATTCCTTTTTCGGCAGCACGCGATTAGTTGTGGTTGATATGGTTCTGCGTTCTACATTGAAATAGAATGTTCGAAATGGAAACGTTTTTAAGGGCGGACATTTTACGTTTTGAATGACGTCTTTGGAACAATTTTGGAACGTTACACACAATGTTTCACGTTTTAATGGAACGCACTTGGAACGTTTTAGAAACGTAAATGTTCTACCTGGGTTGTTTCTTCTTCTTCCGTTTTATTAGTAGAAATTTCAGACTCATCCAAAAATGCAATATAGCTATTGCATTGATCAATAACGCGCACTAACTTTAAGTACATATCATTAACGGGCATCATTAAATCGATCATTAGTCGATTAAATTTATTAATAATCAATATCATAACCAACTTTTCCTCATAAGCGTATTTTAATGCAGTTCTGGTTTGGGAAGAAACATCTTCTATGATATCAACTACAATCAGAGCTCCATCGCAAATTCTAGTTGCAGCAATCACTTCGGTACTAAAATCTATATGACCAGAAGTACCGACTAAATTTATTAGAACAGGTACAGTTTCTTCTGCACTAGTTAGGTTTAAATCAAATCCTATAGATACTGCGCTAGATTTCATTGTAATTTTCCTATATTGTTCATCAGGGCGATTATCAAAATATTTTATTTCACTTGTCGAAAGCTTGTTGACTAAACCATTTAAGGTTAATAGACAATCTGCGATACAGGTTTTGCCATGATCAACGTGAGCCAAAATACATATATTCCGGTTGTTCGCTGGTGAAAATCGGTTGGATCCAATTTACTTCCTACAAAATAAGTTTCAATAAACGTATGTTCATTATACAAATTTCAAAATACACACACCATATACAGGGTGTCCCACCGGAAACGCCTTCGATAGATTATAGAAAAACTGTACATGGGAAAAATTTGGTAGTATACTAACATCGACGGGGGCAGTTCCGTTAAAATATTTTCAAGATGGTGACACTTCCGGTTATACCGGAAGTATGTATCAAGTTGCTTATTTTAAATGGGACACCCTATATATTATTCCATTTTTGGATTTTGCATAAAATTGTAGACACATCTTGTGTATAATGTCCTATACCTAAGTCTAACTGTTTTGGACTTATTTTAAATTTTATGTCAAAAATGACGTTTTCAGGCCTAAACAAAATTATAAAATTTTCCTATACTAATGCCTTTATTATTTAATTGAAATAGGTTTCCTTGTAGCAGGGGACCTATTTTAGTGGGCTATGTCAATATTTTGATAATAAATTAATACAGGGCGATCAAAAAAAAAAGGATTAAAATTAAATTCACGTCAAAAGTTTTTTTTTTTTTTTTTTAAATGCAAAGCACCATGTTTTTATAATTTTATCTTATTTAGCATCAAAAATAAGGTTGACTTTGTACAAGTTTGTCTATTCAAAATTCATGATTTTCGAAATATTGGCAATTTAACATTTTTTTTGTTGCTCAAATGCTATTAATTTCTATTAATATGAATGGTTATTCTAGTTGGCCATAATGGCGTTAGCAAACAATCATCTGTCAAGGATATGTCAAACTGTGTGTATCAAACTAAGAAATGCCAACAGTTAACTGTACCGACTGTGAGTGTTAAAGTGCATATCGTTATCAAACCGATAACTTATTATGCTTGAAACACACGTGTGTCGATAAAGCCAAGTAATTACTTGTACAGTATTACACAATTTTATAATTTTGTTTGGCCTGAAAACGTCATTTTTGACATAAAATTTAAAATAAGTCCAAAACAGTTAGACTCTAGGTATAGGACATTATACACAAATTATACTTCCACCAGTATAACCAAAGTGACACCATCTTGAAAATATTTTAGCGGAACTGCCCCCGTCGATGTTAGTATACTACCAAATTTTCAAATTTTTCCCATGTACAGTTTTTCTATAATCTATCGATGTCGTTTCCGGTGGGACACCTGTATATACAGGGTGTTTAAAAATACGTTTCGATGTTTGGCCCACTTATAGATATCATCAGTACAAACAAAAAAGTCAAAATAAACATAAGTACAAAAATCCACCGTTTCCGAGATACAACCTGTTTTTGAAATTAAAATAATTTACGCTCAGTAGAAGTGACTCGTCGTATTTATCAAGTCAGCTAAGGAAGTGGGTAAACCAAAGGTCATATTTATTTCAACGAGGTTTTCAATAGAACAAATATCAGTATAAATACAACATTTTAATTACAAATGATTCTTAAAGAAGATGTTCAACATGTCCTCCTTCCATTTGTATACACATTTCGAATCTCCGTAAAAGTGAACGCCGCACTCTCTTAAAGAATCCCGGATTTGTATGAATAGTCTGGCAGGCATGTTCAATTCGTTTTCACAACTCATCTAAATTATTCACAGGACTTGAATAAACTAATGTCTTTAAATACCCCCAAATGCAAAAGTCGAGCGGAGTGAGGTTGGGAGATCTAAGCCATGCAATTAGACCTCCTCGCCCTATCCACCTGTCATTGTAATTTTCGTTTAGGTAATGTCTGGCCAAGACTGCATAATGCGCAGGAGCAGGCAGGAAACAAGGTCCTATCAGATGGTCTCCACACACACCAACACAAACGTTGATTGAAAATCGGTGTTGATGATTCGATTCAACAATGGCGTGCGAGTTTTCGTCGGCCCAAACATGGCTATTATGGAAATTAAAAATGCCATTTCTCGTGAAACCAGCTTCGTCAGTAAATAAAATTTCCGTAACAAAATTTGGGTTCTCCGGAACTTTTGTCAGTTTCCTTCGACAAAACACCAGTCGTGCGGCATAATCAGGAACAGTAAGACCCTGTACCCTTTGAATATGGTATGAGTGCAATTGCTGCTCGCGTAACATTCTCCAAATTAGGGAAGAATTAATATTTGTTTCAGTAGAGAGTCTACTAGAAACTGATCTAAGCCTACCATCATCACCGTTCCTTGATTTAAACGATCCAACTTCGGATAAAAGTTGATGTAAATTTGTGAAAAGTTTGGCACACGGAAGTACCCGGTTTGGGACTGCTTCGGCATAAAGGCGAGGTGCCTCATAAGCATTTCCATCGGCTTTGCCATACATGAAATGCATGTCTGCCATTTCTGCGTTGGTAAATTCCGCCATATTTGAAAATTTTAACAATGAGCAACAGCAACAACGACTTCAATAGCAACAATAACACTAACAATGACAGCCACACAATGACTACAACAAATGCAGCAACTAGACTGACAGAAACGAACAAATTTTGTTTTGTTATTTCCATAGCTGACGTGATAAATACGACGAATCACTCCAACTGGGCTTAGTAATTTTAATTTCAAAAACTGCCTGTATCTCAGAAACGGTTGATTTTTGGACTTTTGTTTGTACTGATGAGATCTATAAGTAGGCCAAATATCGGAACGTATTTTTTAAACACCCTGTATACGTAGTAGCTAGATCCTGAACCAAAACTTAATTAGTGAGGCATTCGCCGCCATTTGTCAGTCGAGGACATTTTGAGTTGTGATTGAGATGTTATTGTAGTATTATTGTTTGTGTTTGTGATATTTTTAATGGCAATTTAAAAAATTCTGATTTGTATCCGTATCTTATTTCATCTGGTCTTATATTACGTATATGCCAAGATATTTAAAAATCAGATTTATAAGTGGGGCCAAATTAATTAGTATTGAAGCAATAACTGCTACAATGCGACATACCAGAAATATGCTGACGCTGTTTTCAATTTTCTTTATTTGTTTTTTTTGTAACATTTTTGAGAAATTCAAATTACTTCTTGCATATATTTTGAATTCGTACTAACCATTTGTTGATTTAAATCAAGAGCGGATTTATATTACAACTTTATAGATTAAGATAATCTACAGTTCAATTTTTGTGGCCTTCTTTATACCCGTTTATTAAATATTTGGTTTTAATACCTAGCTTGTTCGGTGAATAGTATAAATAACTACAAAATTTATGAATTTCAAATTTATGCTCGATTGAAAAATGGCGAATGGCTCGGAGCGCCTTCTGCATTTAGACACATTCACCACTGTATTGAAAAGATTGTAGTTATGGATCTAGGTACAAAGTATACACACACTAACAAACATTTTAGCAAAAACAATATAACGCGCTAAACTTTAGTTTAATTAAATTGTAAAGTTTCAATGATAAATACCTTTTGACTCGCTGTGCTTGCTTTTCATGGATCTTTGTTGTAGCTGCTTGCGCCATTTTGTAACTTGATTGACCTGTACATTACAAACGATTTCAATAAGTAATTTAAATAATTATTAGATCTTACCATAGAATGTTAAGTTAATAAATCACTTATTAGTTAATAAATAAAACAAAAGGTTAGTTTAAGAGCAAAACGAAAATATGACGCACGTTAAAAGTAAAATCACAGCTCATGTAAATATTATTAAGGTGTATCCACACTAATTCAATGTAAAGGCTTTTTCTAAACTAATACCACTAAAAATCATTTTTGAAGCAAAATAAATTAGAATACGATTTAGTTTATAAGAAAATATGTGAGAGTGAGAGTATTAATGCAGATGTGTTATCATTAAATTAACTATTTGATTTTTAAACACAATTAAGTTAAATATTAATTAAAGCCTAGTTTTCACAGATACGAATTCCGTAATTTTTATCCGAAAAAACATGGCGATTCAATACCGTCAAAGTTTCGTAAAAAACCGTTTTCACAGTTACGATTTCTAATAGTGACTTTTGTGGTTTTGGTAAATTTCAAAAAATTACACAACCACACAAAAAACATTTTTTTGGGTATGAATGACCTTCAGACCGACCATGTTTACTATATGTTTTCGGGGTCGCTGAATACGAATCCAAGGTCCAAAAACCCCCAGCACGTCAAGGTTCTGACATAACCTCAAAAACGTCATCACCTCCTCGGGCTAAGTTCCTGGATTACGTCTTTCATGTCGTCATGGCAGGCGCACGCAAGTGTTTTACGATGCAGAGAGTCGGATCCTCAGTATCGGCGGCTGGTCAGGGTGAGAAAGTGGGGCCGCAGGCTAGTCATCAAGCGACTGCAGTTTCACATTAGTTGGTGACTTGCTACACGAAAGCGACCCGAAGTTTCGCAATCACATGATTGTCAAGCAAATTATGACAATTTTGGTTACGTTTGTTCTAAATATGAAGTGACATCTTTGCAAAAAACGATTGACGATAATATTTGCAACTTATAGGAAGAAATTTTCAATTCAAAAATGGATCAACATAATAGCTGGGTTCCGCTTGTCATTTGTAACATGTGCAAAAAGATGTTGTATCGATGAAAGGCAGACAAAGATAAAAAGAACATAAAAAATAAAAAAATTTATGAAGTTTTGAGGTTATGTCGAAACCCTGACATGTTGGGATTTTTGGACCTCGGATTCGGATTCAGCGACCAAAAACATATAATAAACATGGTCTGACCCCCGCACTCGAATAAAATTTTGTATGACGTTTTTTGAGGTTATATCAGAACCCTGAGTTGCTGAGGTTTTTTGGACCCCGAAAACATATAGTAAACATGGTCTGACCTCCAGACCCACAAAAATATTTTTTTTGTGTGGCTGTGTTATGGTTGTACTAGCTAACGCGTATCAACATATCATTGGGCTTTAGAACTGCTACGGTTCCCTCGTATGAAAAATCTTCGTAATTATGGGAAATACTAAATTTAATTAGTGGTGGAACAAAAACGCCTTCCGGGATTGGACCATGTCGAAAAGGTAACCTTAGCGTAACGTTTCACCATATATCGAAGGGGGTCATCAGGGTGAGACGCTTAAAACAAACAAAAAAAAGTTCAAGTTAGACAACTGAGAGTCAGGTAATCAACTTGTGATCAAACCAGATTCTAGACTAAAAAAACATCTTTGTAATTAAAGAAATACCTTCGAATATAAAAAAGAGAAAGCGTCACGTGTCGTTAACCTCGACGCTTAATTGGTTTGAAATAATAGTAATAATAATAATACATTCTTTATTAGTCTGTATAATATTACAAAAAGGAGAAGAGAAAAAAAAAAAAAACAATTTAATATTTACAGACCAATAGGCGCATAATCAGATAAACACAAAGTGTCATCTGTTCTTCCTTATGAACCTGGTACAAAGAGAAAAGAAAAAGAAATTAAACTAAAACACTAAAGAAATATATAAATTATATTAAATTGTAATGTGTGAGATCTTATTTTTATTGCTCATTTAGTAAAATTTTACGGAGTTTAAATTTGAAATTAGTAGCCGATGATGCCACAATTGAACTCTTTATAGATATTAAAAGAGAATGATTTTTTGAAGAATCCTGTTTTATGAAGAGGAGTTGTAAGTAGTTTCTTAGATTAAGGTTGTGCACATCAGCACGAAAATTTAGTCCGTCAAATAAATAATTTGGTATTCGAATATTTATAATTTTATAAAACAAGGTGTTAGCTTGGAGAATTCGTCAATTACGCATATTCAACCAATTAGCACCTTTCATTTAATGACTTATGTGACACCATTTTTTAATATTATAAATAAACCGTAGACATGAATTCTGAACTCTCTGAATGCGATCCGTCTCGATTTTAGTTAGAAACGGTCCGTAAACCGAACTACAGAAATTAAATAATGAAAGTATCAATGATTCAGATAAAATTAAATTTTACCTTTTTCAAGAAACCTGATATCAGTATCCATGTACAAACCTAAATTTCTAGTAATCGTAGTGGCCTGCTGATTTTAACAAAAACATAGAATTTTTCGTTTGCTTCAGATAGATACCGTTTATTTCCAAATATCATAACACAAGATTTCGTATGATTGACTTTTAGACAGTGATCTTCTGAAGTTAATATGAGATTACTGACGTCTTTATTTAAGAGCGCAGATGCATTAGATGAGTCATGAAAAGGGAAACCTAAGTATAATTAAGTGTCGTTCCCATAACAATGAACTTTGCTATATTTGATTGATTTGAATAAATTAAAAGTGTATATAGCATATAAGGTAGGCCCCAACATTGATCCTTGCGGTACACCGTGAGTAACCTCTAACTTTGTCGAAACATCATTCTTAATTTTTACTCTATGTGAGCGACCGAATAAATAATTTTAAAAAACTTGCAAACGTTTGCGTCAGCGCCTTTATGTTTTAAAATAGCCAACAGTATGTTGTGATTGATTAGGTCAAACGCTTTAGAGTAGTCTAACTTTACTAGAGCTACCATCTTACTATCATCAACGTATTTGATTATGTCATCCGTAATGCTTAATAAAGCTGTAGTGCAACTATAGCCTTTTCTAAAGCCAGATTGAAAAGATGGCAAAATATTGTAAGCATCAAGATGTTCTATTAAATGGGGGTTAACAATTTGTTCTAAAATTTTAGACAACCGGCAAAATACTTATTGGCCTAAAGTCACTCATGTGGATTATTATTTTTTTGGAATAGGAATAACCAACGCTTCTTTCCATTTAGTGGGAAATTGACCCTTTACTAAGCAGTAGCTTACGATACGTGTTACATATGGTAAAATAACTGGTAAACAAATTTTAATCATTTTTATATCGATACCGTCAGAACCAACCGAACGTCCATTTAGACGAGTTATTATATTAAATACGGTTTCTTCTTTTGTTGGTGCAAATGATAGGTTATTGTAAATGTCATGTTTTAAATTATTGTTATAAAAATTTAGTAGTAAACGAAAATTATGGTTTATTACGGGCTTAACTGAATTTACAAAATATTCATTAAGATTATAAGGCAACGATATATCGAAGTGAAGATGATTTTGCTTATTCTTAGAAATATTTAAACGTTTTAGTTCAGACCAAGCTTCTTTTATAAATGCGTCTTTTAATTTAAATTGTAAGTAAGCTTTCTTTTCTCTTTTAACCGCTGCCGTTACATAATTACGCAAGGTCTTATAATAATCCCAATGGGATGTTAAAGTTGAAATCTTTGCACGTTTGTAAGCTTTATTGCGTAGTTTCATCATTATTTTTGATTGTAAGTTAGCCAAGGTGTGTACTTTTAAATGATTGCTTCTCAGTTATTGGTGCATGATAATTAATTACATTTGGTATATTTTCATTTAAAAAGCTAATTTTATCTTGTAGTGAAGGCATGTCTAAGATAATTTCCCATTGAATACTTGCTAAATCAAATTATTAGTTATTAAAACCGTTATAATTTCTAATAATTTTTTTACTTTTTCTCCGTTTCAATATTCAAATTTAAAAAGCACACAAGAGAATGATCGGTTAAGTGGTGCATTTCGATAACTTGAGTAGACTCAATATTTAAAGTGTTGGATACTATAATTAGATCTATCAAAGAAGATCCAGTAGGCGTTACTCTGGTTGGTTCATTGATAAGTTGTTTTAAGTTATAGGTTTGAATAATACTATTTAACTTATTGAACGAGTTATTAGGATTGTTTAAAAATTAATATTAAAATCTTCTAAGCATATCAAATGGTCACACGTAGGTAACAAAAAGAAAGAACACCTTCAAAATCACAAAAAATAAAAAAAAAAAAAAAAAAAAAAAAAAAAAAAAAAAAAAAATATTTTTTTAATAATTAATTAAAAAAAAAATTTTTAAATAAAATTATTTTTAAAAAAAAAAAAAAATAAAAAAAAAAATAAATTAAAATAAAAAAATATTATTAAATTTATTAAAAAAAAAAAAAAAAATAAAATTAAAAATATTTAAAATAAAAAAAAAAAAAAAAAATAAAAAAAAAAATAAAAAAATAAAAAAAATAAAATTAAAAAAAAATAAAAAAAAAAAAAAAAAAAAAATAAAAAAAAAAAAAAAAAAAAATATATAAAAAAAAATAAAAAAAAAAAAAAAAAAAAAAAAATAAAAAAAAAAAAAAAAATAAAAAAAAAAAAAAAAAAAAAAAAAAAAAAAAAATAAAAAAAAATTTATAAAATTTAAGCAAAGAGCATATAATGGGGAAGAGATTTAACATCCTTTAAAATTAGCGTAGGGAAAAATGTTACACGTCCGCTACGAGCGCTGTATTCGTCCCTCTCGTAGGCGAGTAACAAATTAAATAGTCTTGAACAGAACCATTTTTCAATGTTTTCCTCAGCACATTCCTCAGTTATTAACTAACACCGTTGCCAGATTGAATACCCACGTAAAATGAAATTGTGGGCTACACATGAATGAACAGAATTTTCAAATAAATTGTTGGCGCTTTTGTAGAATTGTATTAATTTAAAAGGAGCAATAATTTAGTCGTTTTCATATTTAGGATTAAATTAAAATATGCTCTCAAAAAACTTATTTTTTACAAACGTCTACAAATGTAACAATTCGCAAAAGCTTCATTAAAATTTGAAAGAGAAATTAAATATCAATTGAACAATAAGAAAAATGAATGCATAAAAAAATGCATACTTAGAAAACTTTATTAACGATAATTTAAAATTACAAATTTTCCATAATTCTATCTTTTGATCATAGTTTGCGGAATAAATACCTAATACGTTTTATTCGGTGTAAATCAAATATAATATCTTTTGACGTAAATCTTTCAGGTGAGAGATATAAATTAAACGCACTTTATTAAATCCGATTACAATGGTCACTATTCTTATTTTATAAAAATGAACATTATTTGATGAAGCGTCATCGTGAATTGCAAATATTACCAAAAATTAAATAATGCCGTTTTTATATGGAATTAAATTTTGCAATTTTTAGTGACACCTCAAAGCTACAAAAATGAATCGACTTTTTCTAAACTCTTAGAACAATATATGAATGGTATGTAGAATTTACTAATTCATGAAAAATAAAAATTAATTCATCCGCTAATAAAACGTTATTTTTCCTTACTTGCAAAATAATCTTGTGTTTCTTCTATTAGATTAAAAGAAAATAGAGAAATGCCGCTGTCACCTATTAGTCACTAAATATGTTTTTACATTCAACACGTAATATTTTAACCGCTTTAATTACCTTTTGGCGGTAAATATTGTAAACAAAAGTTATCTTTACTAAAGTAGGTATTAGAAGTGCCCTGATATCAGTCATATACAATAGAAATGTTTGTATTTATCGTATTTGTCTTTTTATACCTTTTCGTAAAATATGTTTTTTGTACGTCTTGTGATTACCTACAAATGAATTGAAAATAAAAACAATTTCGAAAATTTTTCATAACGCTTCTATATATCTTCAGGTGAACATCGTTGTTGTTATTATTATATTAGTTTGTTAGTGTTGAGTGTTGCTGTGTTATTGTTGTTGTTTTTGTGTTATTGTTGTTATTATTACATTGTTACTTCTGTTGTATTTGTTTTTTTTATTATGGCACTATCAAGAGCTCATTGCGTTTACTTTGAATGTCATCGAAGTCGGGTTACTCATCCGAGTCTTAGTTTCTTTCGATTCCCCCTTGACGAACGAAGATGTGATGAGTGGTTAAAAACTGTGGAAATATCAACTTATTTAATTTTAGTTTAGTGCAATTGCGCGAAAAAACTATTTGTGGCGAACATTTTGCAGTGAAGAATTTTAGAAATTCTTTCAAGAATTCGTTGGTGCACGATGCTGTTCCAATCAATTACAATGAATGTAGTGCAGGGGACAACACGCAAAACACAGTGACTTTAAAAGAAGTTTCTCCATCATCGCCAGAAAAAATAGTTCTAAGAAAAGAAGTTAACTTAAGAACATATGGACAGTGCGATATGTCAGTCAGTGATTTTCACTTAAATACTTTTGAAAATCTCTCCCCGCCTTCTAAGGACACTGTAATTAATCAGAAGCTTCAGGTAAGAAAATACATATCACTTATTCGTCATATCAAAAATAATAATCAAATAATTTTGAGTTTGTTTTGTAACGCGTCCTATATTGCAGGCTATTCTTGAAATGCCATCATCATCAAAAAGAAAAAGGCAAGTTCACACTAATAAGTATAGCATTCGCATACATTGTTTGCAAAAACGAATTAATGCAAAAGACGCTTGCATTCGTCGCCTTAAAAAGAAGTTGATTTCGAAATGTACATCAGATATTCAAATCCCAGCTAAACTATCCAATAGTGTCAGAGTATTTATAAATATGCAACTTTTCCATAAGTATAAAAATCAATGGAGTAAAATGAAAAAGAACTGGCTTTAAGTTTATACTATAAATCCCCTGCACTATATCTTTTATGAGAGAGACTTTAAACTTCGTGCTGCCATCCAAATCCACCATTGTTTCTTGGCTACGAGTGATACAATTACCAACTGGAGTAGATACAAAATTGTTTCAAAGTCTTGGAAAAAAGATTCATGCCATGACAGAAGAAGATAAGGAGTGCGTTTTATTAGATGACGAAATGAGTATAAAAAAACATTTAGAGTATAATACCAAGCTGGATCTAATTGAAGGATTTGAACATCTCGGACATCTTGGCCGTGAAACAAAAACTGTTACTCAAGCACTGGTATTTATGGCACGTGGATTAATTAAAAAATGGAAAATGCCCATCAGTTACTACTTGTCGTCTACATCCGTTAAGTACCAACCTCTTACTAGGCTCATCATAAAAAATGTACAAGCTTTAGAAAATGCAGGTTTAAATGTTCGTGCGACTGTGTGTGACCAAGCAGCGACAAATAGAGCTGCTTTCCAAAGTTTAGGGGTAACTGACGAAGAACCATTTTTCGAGGTAGATGGAAAAAAAATATATGCCATTTTTGATGTTCCCCACTTATTTAAAAGTATCAGAAACAATTTAATGTCCCAGGATATTCATATTAATAATAAAAAAATTTCGTGGGGTGATATAAGAGCAGCGTATTTTATAGATAAATCTTCCAATTCAGCTAGAGCTTTGACGAAAATTACGGAATCTCACATCAACCCAAGCACTTTTCAAAAGATGCGCGTTAAGTTTGCAACCCAAGTTTTTTCAAAAACTATGGCTGCTGCAATTTCTACTTGTGTAAGTACTGGACAAATTACATCTAGCACCGCAACGGACACCGCAGATTTTTGTTGAAACTTAACAATTTATTTGATATATTAAATAGTCGCATATTAAAACATTCTAATCCGTACCAGTGTGCTCTATCTACAAGGAATACCAATTTAGAAACGTTTTTATGTGAAATAGTAGAGTGGATTGACCTGTGGAAATGTTATACTTCCAAAAATAACGTAAAGGGAAACATTTATTGTTTTAAAGGTTTGAAACAATCTATTCAAGCTACTATTCTGCTGTGGGGAGACTTAAAAAAAAGTGGATATCAATTCCTACTTACAAGTAGACTAAATCAAGATCCACTCGAAAATTTGTTCGCAGTTATCCGAAGAAGAAGCGGGAATAATACAAACCCAACAGCAAAATCTTTTCGGCAATCTTTACAATATAATATGTTAATTAGACTACTGAAACCACCGGAGACAGCTAATTGTGAAATAGACGAAGATGTACCTATTGGGATTGAAGATATAACGCCGGAAGTTGAAGAAGTACAAGAGGAAAGTAAAATTTCAATGTTTTTAGAAACTGTGCACGACGAGGTTCCAGAGAATAGAACAAATGAAGAAAATAATACAAATGATATTAATATTCCTAAGAAGGTTACATTAGAAAACTGTTCGGTGGTATATTTAGCAGGGTATGTTCTTTATAGAACTATAAAAAGTTTGATTGTGAGTATTGTAAACAAATGTGTATAGAAGGTACTCTGGATAATAAAATGAACTCTTTATACTTCAAAAGATTATGCCAAAGGTGAAATTAAATTCTTAAAGGTTCCAAATACAAGTGTAATTTTAGCTGTAACCGTAGTATTAGACATATTTTCAGAATATTTTAAAAATAAACAAGCGGAAGGAAATTTCAAGAAAGGTCTAATTGATACTTGTCAAAATAGAATTACAGAGGAAATGCCTGGCTGGTTAAATAGTAATTCCGTTTGTTATCAGCATAAATTATTCTTAATAAAGCATTTAATAAATTGTAAATTATACAAAACATTACAATGTTTATCCCAAGACTTAAGGGTTGGTAGTTGTCGTAAGGAAATAAGAAAAAACAAATTAAAAAAATTAAACAATTTATAACAATAGATAAACAGTAAACATAATGATGTCTAAAGATAATGTTATTTAATTTTATAACTTTACTAAATTTGTAGCCTTTTATGTTCGTTACGTAAAGTGTTTTCTAAAAACTTAAGAAATACTTATAATTATGTAGATGTTGTTTCAAAAATTAAAAGCGGACACAAACCTTGCACAAAACAGTAAAATATATAGGTAATCAAATATTTTGAAGTATAATTATTATTAATTTCTTTCACTTTATTCAAGTTACTTAATACTAGATTTATTTTTTTATGTAATTTAAAAATATTTTTAAATAAACTTTTTGATAATTAACTTATTTTGGGGTCTATTCTGCAAACAATCTGTTAAAATTAATTACTTTTAAATCAGACGTATTTATGGTTACGTACATTATATGTCACATTCTTAACTGTGATTGCTATTTTATTTTTAAAGTACCTTTAAAATAAAACAAAATGTTACAGAATAGGGCCCTCGGACTGTTTATTTCTTATACTAAAGATAAAAATTATTTATAGTGATACAATGTGTTTATTATACCGGGTGTCCACTTATATTTTACCCTATTTTAACTGCCTATAAGTTCTAAACGGTTTAGGATAGAAACATGCGGTTTTCACTGAAATGTTACATTTTAGTATAAGTTTTCTTTGAATACATTGAATTTTTTCTATCGACTTCGAGGACGTCATAACAAAAATGGCGGATTTTTGACAATTTTTTTGTTAACTTTTTCTTATGGAACACCCGGTATATTTTTTGTAGTTTGAAAGAACTGACTTTCACCTATCTAGCGATGCAAAGTTTTTCAAAATCGGTTAGCGAATGACCGAGTAATTAATTTTTAAAATGAGAGATAAAAATTAAAAAGTACATTTTCATAAAGGTTCCATATACCTAAATACAGAGTGTTCTGAGTTACGTCGACTTTTCTTAAAATATGGAGTATTAAAAAAATTCAACGTCTTCTAATCCAACAAATCATAACAAATTTACATTTACGTCTAAATAGTTGGATTCCATAAACAAAAATTTAAACGTTCATCATAATCGTTTTCTGTCAAATGCTGGTGTAGTTGAATGTGATACAGATGATAGTGGTTTTTTTAAAGCATTCTTCCCACATTCGTTTCACTGTTCCCTAAATTATCCAAAAAAATTTTTGTTCTTGTATTAGGGTTTTCCGTGACAAATGTGACACTTAATTAATTAATTAATTTAATTAATTAATTAAATTTTTCGTCACTTGTGAGTTTGTTTCGACATTTATTTGAAAATTGTAATCATAGTAACATTGGTCACACCCGATTAAAATTTGAATTCGAAATAGATTGAATTCCTTTTTAAACTTATTTTTTCAAAAAATATTGTATGTAACATGTAACGAAACATGACTTTTGTAACTCATATGTGATTATCAGACTATAATGTCTTAAAATGTTAATAACTAATTAAATTACGTATGCATTTTTTGTTTTAAAATATCTCGCTATTATTTGCGCAAAACCTGTAACATTTACACATAGGACATCCTTATACCATTAGAAAAAGGGTTTTTTATTAACGTTATGAATTAATAAAATACAGTGTTCCATTTAAAATAAGGCTCATATTACATATTGAATGATCCAATAATTGACCTGTAAATTTTGAATGTTTAATATTTAATCATCATTCCTCTCTAATAACTATTTAGACGTACCTACGAGTAAATTTGTTATGATTTGTTGGATTAGAATTTTTAATACTCCATATTTTAAGAAAAGTCGTCGTAACTCAGAACACTCTGTGTTTAGGTATAGGGAACCTTTATGAAAGTATGTCTTATTTTTTACTGGCAAACAAAAAACACAATAAGATATAGGGTGTTCCATAAGAAAAATATAACTTTGATGCGCCACACTTTTTTGGGACATACTGTATATTTCAAAATAATTTTAAAATGTAAAATTTATCAACGTGCAACCTAATCAAATGACAAAACTTGTAAAGCTTTTACTGTTTCGTTGGTGGTGATTCACCCTGCATAATTAATAGCGGAATTGCAATCGTGAATGAACAAATTAAAAACATTAATTAATACATTCCTTCGACTCGGCTTTGAATCTGAAAAATCCTCGGGTACGTGCTGCAGATCCCCGAATCAAGAACTTCCGTCGCAACCCATACAGTAATACTTCAGCCTGCACTACGATTATCTTGATGTTCGCGAACGACGGATGGCTAATAATTTCACGTGCTCGATGTCTCTACCGAAGCGGCGAGTTCAATATTTATTAAGCGATTCGCTTACAATTTTTAATCGTACAGTTTACCATTAATTGCAATTATTTTAAAATTCTCCGATTTATTGTGTCAACAATACAAATTTTAAAAGGAAAGACAAAGTAAAAATTTTTAGCGTTCACAAACTTTAGTTCATAATATGGAAATTAATATTTAATATGAAAATTAATAGTAGCGTTACAACTAGAAAACGCTCTCTATTTTATTAACTTTTGAAGACGTATAAGTTCCATTGCAACCTGGCAACATCGGTAAAAGAACATCAGATACAAAACCCTTCCCACTTTGGCGTTGCAGGTGGGTACTCAAACTGTCTTTGTTTTTCATTAAACGGTCAGGCATCTTATTCATTTCTTTCATAAGAAATTGATATTTTGATGCATAGACAACACATTATACATTACAACGTTTACTTCCATAAAGTTATATCTCTTTCCCCATTATATGCTCTTTGGTTTTAGTTAGTAACGAAAATATAAAACAAGTTAAAAAATAATTTAAAACGAAATACTGTTTTTGATTAAGTTGATAAAGTTCCAATTGATTGAATAAGAAATTTATTTATTTATTTATTTATTACTTAACGGTAAACACCAATGATATAAACATAAAACAAAAATTGATGCTTTTACATACAACACATGTTACATTATTACTCCAAATCTCTGTAAATACATGCAAAAAAAAAAATTAGGTTTCTGTTAAACTAACCCTATGATATGCTCAATGCCCAAAAACGGATATAAATTTAATAATTTATTCTTAAATTTTATTTGTATGGAAATTGGTCAAATCTTTGATCAATTTATAAAGAGAGCAACTAAAAATCTACATCTAATTGGTTAGCCGATCTCATCATTCTATCCATTGTAGAAAATAGGAATAATTAGTACGATGCCAGTTAATAGCAAACAGTATTCGTTGTCTAGTTGCTTTTGGAGGAATGTGGAAATTTATTTGAGAAAGAAGATCAGGACTTACTAAGAATGAGTTCAGCAGTTTATATAAAAATATGATATCGAAGTTATATCGTCTTTCATCGAGACTCTTTAAGTTAAGGAAGGACCGAAGTTCTTGATAGTCTATTTGTTCACTAGATAAACCAATCTTATAACCTACCATTTTTAGAAATTTTGTTTGTACTTTTTCCAAACTAACTACATACGTGGAATGATAAGGATTCCAAACTTGAGTGTTATATTCTAAAATAGGTCTTACTAGAGAACAGAAAAGAAGACGGAGAGTTGATACATTTGAAAAGTCCTTAGAGAATCTACTAATACAGCCTAACCGTCTCATTGCCTTATTTTTAATCGAAATAACATGGTTTTGAAAATTCAAATTTGCCGAGATTTTAATCCCCAGATCGGTAATTAAATTGACTCTATCGACCACTACACCAGATTTGAACTTGTATGGAAAATCAATCACAACAGATTTGGAAAACGATATTATTTTACATTTTAATTCATTTAATTTAAGGCCGTTTGCAATGCAATAATATTCGAGTCTATAAAGGTCAACATTTAGATTTTCACAATCACTAACACTTTTAATATTATTATAAAATTTTGTATCATCAGCATACATTAAAAACTTTGAATGTTGAAAAACCTGACTTATGTCGTTAATATAAATGTTAAATAGTAACGGTGCCAAGTGGGCACCTTGTGGAACTCCACTAGTTACCAAAATAGTTTCCGAAATAAAATTTTCAACTTTAACTCTTTGGAAACGGTTAGTTAAATACGAATGAAACCATTTAAGGAGAGGTTCTAGAACACCATAAGTTTTCATTTTCACAATCAGTCTGTTATGGTCTACGGTATCAAAAGCTTTTGATAAGTCGGTGTAAATACAATCTATCTGGCCACGATTTTCAGCAGATGTAAATAAATGTTGTGAAAACTCAATTAAGTTTGTGGCAGTTGACTTTCCGGATCTAAACCCATGCTGTTGATCTACAATTATGTTGTTGAACATAGGTGAAATAATGTCACTTACTATTGATTCAAATAATTTTGGAATAGTAGAGTTTTGATACAGGGCGGTATTGTTTGGCATCGTTTCTATTACCACTCTTAAAAATAGGAGTTACATAACTAAGCTTCCATAACTCTGGAAATATTCCAGATCTTAATGAATGATTAAAAATCCAATACAGTGCCTCAGTTATAATAAAACGACATTTCTTTAAAAAATAATCAGGAATTCCATCTGGTCCAGGAGAATGTGAATTAGAAAGAGTTTCAATCTTCTGATATATAGCGAACTTGCTAATCTGGATTAATGAAATATTGGCTGAAGTGGAAAAATCTTGTATATCAGAAGTGGTCAGTGAATTAGTTGAATAAACTTCCGAGAATTGTTTTTTAAAAAGATTGACTATATCTGCACCATTTGAAGCTATTTCATCTTCTAGAAATATGGGATCAGGAATGTTGTTTTGTTTAGTTTTACACTTTACATAAGACCAAAAATGTTTAGGGTTAGATTTAATTTTGTTTTCATGCTTAGATATAAAATTAGAATAACATAACTTTGATTCATATTTACATAATTTGCGTAGGTGTGAGAATTCGATATAGTCTGCAGGAGCATTTGTAGATTTAAAAGTTCGGTGAACTTTCTTTTTTCTAATATTAACTTTTTAATTTGCTTGAGAACCAAGTAGGAAACTTATAAGAAATGACAGCTTTGAACGGAACAAACATTTCAAATGCTTTGTAGATAATGTCATAAAATAGGCTTAAACAGTCATCTACAGAAAGGTTATTAAAATTATCCTGCCAATGAATAGATGATAAATACCGAATAACTTCTTCATAATTTACATTTTTGAAATCATATATATAATTAGAGCATCTCAATGGTGTACAAACATGAACATTACACAGAGTAATATCTAAACACGGATGATATCCATCAGTTTTAACAATTTCTTCATCGCTTAGAAAACAGATACATCATGATGATTTGAAAAAGCTAAATCTAGATATCTTGACAATTTGTTAGGTACAGAATTAAATTGTTTTAAACTAAGGAGACTAAACTGGCTTATTAATAAATCCGACTTTTCACAAAAGAACCATTTGGATAAAGATAAGTATTATTATCTGACTCAGGCAACCATTTAATATTCGGCAAGTTGTAGTCACCTAAAATTAAAATTTTACAATTCGTAATTCGGTTTAATATTAAATCAACCGAATTAGAATGAGCTTCATATACAGAAATCGGAGAGCTGAGTGGAATGTATACTCCACCAATAATAAACTTCTGATTTCTGAAGTGTAAAATTACATACAATTCTTCGACAAATGAGTTAATCATAACAGAAGAACACCTAAATGCATTTCTTACATAAATTAAAATCCCCCACCAGACTTCTTATTACTAGTTTCTTGGTTCCTATCTAAACGAAACATTTTAAAACCCGGAATGTAGACTTCACCATCTTGAATATTAGGACAAAGATTAGTTTCTATTAAAATTATAAAATCATAATTTGTACAAACAGCTGACGATATCAATAAATTTAATTTAGTTCTAAGGCCATTTACGTTTTGATAATAACCACAAATATTATAACAGTTTACATACGAACCAGAATTAGATTGTGAGATTGAGTTGATTAATCGTTTTTGAAGCTGAATAATTAGTTGCTGTAGGCGAATAGTCTCTTTGATTTTGGCTCTGAGAGTTCGATGCAGGCATGTGATGGCGTATTGTAGAATTAATGATTTTTGGGACTCCATTAAAATATTTAATGGTGAGATTAGTTTCTCCTTGATCTGTGCGATTTTTTAATTCTTCCCGTAATTCTTTTAGAAAATTTCGTTGCATGACTGTTTGATCCGAAGCGATAGTAATATTTATACCAGAACAAATTGTAGAACGATTTTTCATAATTTCAAAGACTTCTTCTTGTGACTTGAATACAACCTTTATTGGACGGGAAGCATTTTTGTTGTATTTACCAAGACGTAATACTATGATTGTGGAAACATCAATGTTTGTATTCCTAAACAGGTTTTTAATTTCATTTCCATCGTATACTCTACGTTCGTTTATTGATGTTGAGGAAGATTCTTTCACGTTATAAACAATAACATTGTAACGACGACGATTACGCTCATTGAACTCAGAGGCAAATTCATGAAATAATTTATTCTTTGCGTTCTCATCGAAATTAGATACCCCTGATGTTCATTGCGTAATTGTTCAATTTGTTCCGACAACTGATCTAATCGATTCATTACATCCATCATGTTTCTATTATGATCCGCACCACTTTCACAACGAAACAAAAAGTAAACAAATTCGTTCGAAGGTACTTTTATTGCTTTACACTCATCACGGTTAAGACCCATACATGAGATGTGCACGGATAATTTGCAAGTAAAGCAAGTAAACGGATTATCTGATTTCTCAACAATTTTTTTACATTTCAAACAGTTATTAATATTTATTAAGACCATAATTGCATGTATATAATTACACGTTGATAATTTCCCAAGTCGATTCGTATTAAATGAAGAGTCTTAGCAATTACGTTTATATCCGATTAATATGAATTGTGTCTTCAAATAATGTATGAATGATAAACGAACCACAAAATTCCAGAAGATATGATTTCAATAAATACTCGTTTTGTTGTAAACAATCACAAACAATTTATATGATATTCCGTAACACAGTGATTACATTTCGTATAGGAAATCGAAAAATTAATTTAATGTTCATCAATGCACTAGAAATTAATAAACTAAAACACGAGCGAGAATACTACGCACGCAACATACGTTGTACATAAATCCATAATAAACGATGGTTGATGTATGGAAAGGAATATAAAAAAGCAAGTTAGAGGGAAAGGAAGTGACGGCTGGCCCTTTTGAAGGAGCAAGAGGTAACATTTATTGGAGCGGAGTTTATTTTTGAACTGGTCTGGATGCGCTGGATTTATAAAGGAGAAGAGGCCATCTGGATGGACATAAAGAGGATATCATTTTCAGATAAGTTTTTTTGTTGAGTTGCTGTGTTTTTTTCTTTTATCAAAACTAACTTAAAATTGATTAAAGTAGTTAACATTTTTTGTTTGACATTTTGATTTATTTTATTTCATTCAACTTTACATTAAACAATTTATGTAAGGGATTTTTGGAATAGAAGATTTGAAAAATGGGATTTTTGTATCATGTGCAAAAAGTGATTGAAAATAAGCTAGGTGGGATATAAAAAAAATTGGATTTGACAACAAAAAAAATATTAGTATTGAGTGAGCAATTATACTTTAAAGTACATACTTCAAAGTATTTTATGAAACACGTCATACATAATACATCAAATTTATATTTCACTGTCGCTATTTATTATAATTAAAATATATTTATTTTTTAAAACATCAATATGACCTTACTTTGTATTCATAAATATACTTGACAAATTGTTATTACAAAAGCGTCAACTGCTAATCCCTTTACCTGCTTTGAAGAGGAAATTCTTCTAGAGTTGGTCAAGTTTGTAATAATGTTGGTACCTATTTAATTTTTATAAGGCGTAATGTTAAAATACGAGAATGCTAGAACCCCCCTTAAGTCGTGGTTTGCTAGAACGTTAAACGCTTATTACACCACACGATATGAAGTGCCCTGCATGTAGGGTGGGTGTGTACCCTAGTTAGTGCAGCGCTTATTATACTACTCTGCGAATCGGCCCCCTAACTCAGTTTATACTCGAATGTCAAGAGAATTGGACGTATTTAGTACATCATGCCGTCGACCTATCGAAACGTCAAAAGTTGTATTGGCTGTAGCAGTAACAACCGTGCTCGCAACAACAAATATAAAAAAAAGGAAGAAGAAAGATCTGGGTGAAAGAGTATTTGCAGTTACGTGAAAAGCTTTCAAATATGCAAATACTTAGTGTGCTTGAACCGGAAGATTTAAGAAATTATCTCAGAGTAGGTGCAGTACAATTTGAACACTTGTTGAGTTTACTGACACCTCATACAAAAGCAAGATACGGTTCTAAGACAAAGCGTAAGTGCTAAACAGAGATTAGTCGTTACCTTAAGATTTTTAGCTACGGGAAACTCTTACCAAGACTTAAAATATAGCACTTTAATATCTCAACCGCTTCTCTCGCAAATTATCCCAGAAACATGTCGAGCAATTTACAAAAGTTTGAGTCATTATATCAAGGTAAGTAAAACAAAATTATTTATTAATCATTTATTTATTCCAATTTTTTTAATTTCTGCGCTTAACAATTAAAAATTCTTTCATAAGTTCTGCAGGACCTTCTATTATAGGCAACAATCCTGAGTTTTCATCTGATAAATTTTCATTGGGAAGGTATTCCAAAAATTGATCATTGTTATCAACAGTAATTACATCGTCAAACGGTAGTTCTTGACTTCGAGGTGAAGGTTGTGCTTGAACTTGGGCGTTCGTTGACGACTGTTGGCATGGTGACGGATGATTAGGCGTATAGTGTGCGAGCGTTTGATGAATGATATACTTGTATGTTCGATGTAGGTTGATGAGGCAATGGTGAGTTCGGCAGTGGAGTTTGGTGCTGTGGGTGATGTTAATGGTTGGCGGATTGTTTGTTTTACATGAATTTGAGAATTTGATGATTGATGAGACGATGGTGAGTTCGGCAGTTGAGTTTGGTGCTGTGGTGATTGTTGGCGGTTCGACTGTGTGTTTGAAAACGAGGCCATGGATTGAAGTGTGATAATAAATGATGAGGTGATTGAGTTTGGCGCGATGGTGATGGCGATGAAGAATGAATTTGATGGCGGTGAAGGTGAATAAAACTGATTCTGACGCTGGTCAAATCCACTATTGTTAGAGTGTAGATTCGTAAAATGGACTGAGAACAATGTATGAGGATTCAGTAAGTTGACCAAGTTTGGCGTGAAACAAAGCATCTGATATAAGTTTTTGTGCTATTATCATTTGACGTTTGTTTAAATCTTTTACATGAAAGCCAATTGATCGTCCATATACCTCCCATTCTTCGTCTTTTTGAGCCATTAATTTTTCTGCCGATAAAAGAAAATTTTCATGTTTTTGTGATAGAGTATCCTTTTTTCTTTTCTTCCGTGAACCGCTGCTAGAGTTTGTAACACGCGCTTTCATCTTCTGATGATGAGTTCTGTAAATATAATAGGTATACATTATATTTAATAACTATATTTTCTTTCAGATGCCTACGACAGAAACAGAGTGGAGAGAAGTAGCTGAGCAATTTAACAAAGGTGTTCCCTCACTGTGTTGGATCATGTGATGGCAAACATGTTGCAATTGAAAAAACCTCATGGAAGTGGCTCCTTGTTTATAACTACAAAGGATTTTTCAGTATTGTTCTATTTGCTGTAGTGAATGCAAACTACGAATTCTGTACGTAAACACAGGCACTAATGGGTCCGTCGCAGATGCATCGATTTTAAATTGTACTGATTTTATAAGGAAGAAGATTAACATGGCTAAATTTAAATTTACCACCTTCTGCACTGCCAGGCACTGATACAGTTGCACCCTTGTGTATTTCTGGGTGAAAGTGCTTTTTGCATTAACATACAAAATTTTATGAAACCATTTAATTTAAACATTTATTATGAACCACAGATCGTTTAACTATGGATTGTGCGAGCCAGGCGAGTTGTAGAAAACATTTGGTATACTAGCGTCCTCGTTTTAGAGAGCTAAGGAGACTTCTCGATGTAGACCTGATACTATTGTGCTATAGTTATGGCATGTTGTCAGCTTTGCACAATATTTGAGAAAACACGCAACAATATACGTCCGAATAATGTTGACCGTGAGAACACAACAAGTAAAGCGACATTTCATCAAGGAGATTGGAGGACTATCACCGATGGCTTAACTCCATTACAACACAGAAGCAATAGTCAAAGTTGATGAAGCTGTGGTTGTTCAAAACAAATTCAGAATCATTTAATTACTGAAGGAGAGTCGAATTTCAAGATAGAATGATAAACGTAGTCCCAGTATGATAATGTTATTATTATTATAGATAGAACATTGTAAATAAAAACAAAATGTCTACATTTTTTTTACTTACATTTTCTATGGAGTCAGTTACAGTACGACAAGATTCCGTTCTTGAAACCAAGAAAATTTATGTATCGAACATCCATAGAGTTGGTACTGTAAACCTCGTTCGCTCCTGCGCCTGTTGCTTAAAAGCAAGAACCTGAAATTGATTGATTTAATTAGGTAATTTTGCAAACTTGGTTTCGTATTCTAATTTTGGTGGGCAACTAAAAAATCAAATATCATCAAAACTACTTCTGATATTTGAAAACCGTTTAATACGTACATTGTAATGACTAGTTTATTTGACAAATGTTAACGATTTTCAAACTAGTATGTAGTTTTAATGATATTTTAATTTTTATTTGACCATCAATATTATAATATATTTATATAATACAAAAACCAAAGTGAAAAATTACCCAGTATCAGAACATTCATAAAAAAGGTCCGACGATGTTGTAGAATGGTATTATAGTCACCTTTTTTTCAATTTTTTGTATAACTTGTACGCATATTTTCAATCTTCTTTTTACTACTTTTACGGTGCATTTTCGTCAAAATTCTTATAAATGTTCTAATAAAACCTTAAAGGCTTCCAGTTCGCATGCGTCTTCGTTCAAGTAGTCTTTATTGTCGCTCTGCCATAAATACGGCATGTCTTTTATACATTTCTAACATGCTCAATCAAACTTCCTTTTCTTTGTTGCTCGACATGGTAAAATAAAATGTCGGAGCGAGGCGACGATGACGGACGACTGGTCGCAGGTACTCTACAATCACAACCACTCTATGCGCTAATCGCGCGGCAACTGGCTTTCCTAATCACTTTAAATGTTATTACATTACCGATCGGCAGAGCGCTAGGTAGCTAGGCAGATCGGGACCACCCGATCGCCCTAAATCGGGTTACTGTAACTCCCTCAAATCTTACTTACCACCTTAGTTAGGGTAAGGGGTCCCTGTGAAATTTGGTATTCTAATAAGTCCTTAAGCATGCGAAAGTCGCTACTTAATGTCACAAGCGGAATAGTGGTGTTGTAAACTGAAATAACGCAGCGGCTTTGACTTTGTTCAAGATGAACGTGAAAAGAAAACACTGGCTATGTGATGTTGGTTGAGATGCAGGATATTGAGGACGAAATGATTTAGTAGTTGCCTATTCGTCATCAACACGGGGGGGAATAAATACATGTACAAAAAAACGAGAGTTAAGAGCCCTTGATAAAAATACTGCATCTGGCAGATAACGATACCAAATTTAAGAAATACTTCCGATTAACTCGCCATCAATTCTTTAATTTTACTGGATCTGATAAAAACGACTTGCCTGTTAATCCAACCAATCGAGGTGCAAGAAACCGCCAGATAAAACTTGCTCTTACTTTAAGACAAAAGAACGATATTTTACATAACAACATACTGAAAAATTGTACTTGATAATTTTAAAGATGGAGTAGATTGAACCATTGTAGGAATTTTTATCCATGTTGAAAGGTTTTGTGTATTTGTTGTAAAGTTTTTATTTTCTTGGAAATTAACACATATATAGATTTAGGTTGCCTGAACAATATCTTCAACATTATTTTTATAAAACTCAAAGTTTGAACATCGGTACCAAAGGTATATCGAAGAGGTCACATTTATGGGGTGTGATAGAAGTTTTTGATCGAGAATTGGTCGCAAAAGTGACTTCAGTTCCAATTGTAAGCATTTAGCAAAAAGGATATGGATTGTTCCAGCCCTCATTTAGAAAAGTTAGAATAGTCTTAAGCCAATGCACTCAATCTCGGCTCTTGTGATAAGTTAGGATGCCGATCCTAGACCATACATTTTGTAAGGCCAGGATCGGGATCTAGGTTTCGGGAAAGATCGTATGTAAACGTGAAGGGCAAAGCACTTCGGCAGGGCCTAGAATCGGCATGTGGTTTTGAGAGAAAGTGGTAGGATAATGTCGGGTATGATCGAGGGAAAAACGCATGTTGTTAAGTAATAAAAGAGGGGGAAAACGGTTAGATATAAATTTGGGATCTTGAAATGCATTTAGTTCTACAGTAATATCAATTTGTTAAACTTCAACCTTAAATTTATTAATTAATTTCTAAAATGGCATTTTTTTGCTGACTTGAACGTGTCTACATCAGTTCATTCCTTATGTAAGTGCAAGAAGCCTACCAATAGAAGAAGAAAAAATTAAAGTCAAATCTTTTTAGTAAAAGTTGACGGAAAATTTGGTGAACAAGTGCTTGTTGAATGTAAAGACTAAACACCTCTTCCGCAAGATTTACATCAAGTTTACGGTTGCAAGACATCAATAGGATTAATAAAAGAAATACAGACATCAAAAAAATATTTATATCATCAGTAAAAGGAAAATAAATTGGCCCGACTTACTAATATTGAGTTTATTCTAAGAACCAAAATGAATAAAAAGGAAGTGCTAATTAAGAAAATGTATAAGCTAAGGTTGAAGTTATATTTTAAAATCTTTGGAATATTTATCGCATAAAATTAGTATATAAGAAATTAATAAAAAGCTTTAAAAATGTAAAATTGTAATAATAAAAATGTATTTCATAATAATGTATGTTTCTTTTAACCACCTTTGTTTCATCATATACATAATATATAGTATATATAATTTTAATAATTTTAAATAATTGTTAACCGTATTATGATTAAGATGCCACATTCTATTAAATTTATTTAAACATGCAAAGGAGAATCTGATTTAGAAAACACAAAGTGTCTCATGTGCTCTTTGCACGATATTGTAAAACGCCATAGGTGGAAAACACTTAACATCATATTTGTTTAAAAAAAGAAAAAGTGCTTCGCCACACTTACCCTCTTTACTTGACAATTACTTCCAATCCTTTTTTAAATTATATATTCTACTTGCATCGACAATAACAAAGTAAGGCAATTAAAATAAAACGTAGTTTAAAATATATTTATTGTTTTTTGTTATACACAAAACCTTTCTTATTAATATAAACATTATTTAATTGCGGCACATACGGCTGGCATGGTTCTTCCTCATCCCAATATTCGTCCTCACCCAGAGGAGGTACATCTTGCATAAATTTTGGTTGAATGGGAGGCCGTAGGACTTGATTCCTTTCCCATTCTTCCATATGTTTTTGTTTTGGGCTTCCTCTTTGCACGTATCTCCTCCGGGTGGCATTTGTAAAGGTGTTTCTCCAGCCGGTGCCGCAACATAATGTGGAATTGGTTGTACGGACACATCACCATGTCTATAAACCCATATATATGTTTAGAATACAACTAGTTAAAAAGGCTCTATATTACCTGGTCCTAATTGATGGTTGTTATTGTTAGCGGCTGACATAATTAATAACTCAGTTGAAAGTTGTAAAACAATGTATTGAAATAGTAATGCTTTTCTATTCCAGTTTGCTTAAATTTATTCAACTTTCCCTTCCAGTTTTAATCCCTACTATACCATTGTCTTTTTAGTTCGTATACTATCGCCGTTTGGGTTGTTCTCGAGTTCGTGATAGAAGTACTACTACTATCTTTGATATTTTAACATAACAAATTTTAAATACGTAATGAATAGTACTCTAAGCAATACATGCAAGCGATACTTGGTAGTGCTACGAAAGTACATAGACAACATAAAATCGGTAAATGAAGTAAATAAACTTAAACTTCATATTAATCGTACTATAAATACTCTTCGTAAAGCTATTAAATATCAGATTCATAAAAATAATGTGTTTGAATCCTCTTCTTCTATAGAAGCAAGTTTAGCATATTTGAAATGTTATCGTTTGAAACTTAATGAGTTAAAAAGAAAATTAACATCTGAATAATATCTGGTAAAGGATTATCAATAAATGTTAAACCTAAAAAGCGTAATGTGAGCTGGGAAGATGTAGAATCATGTTTCAACAATAGAATTCGTACAGGATTTATATCAAGTATTAATATAAAAGATCCTTTAACTTTTTGAAGAAATCTTTGAAATGTTTTAATTTGAAAATTAAACAAGCTGTCAGAAAATCAATGCTTAAAGTAAATGTTATTTTAAGCGCTCATTTTATTAAACCTCAAACGGGAGAAATAAGTTTAAAACATTTTGTACTAAAAATAGCGTTATAGATATTTCAACTAATTTAAAACAATGGTATCAAGAATATGTCTTTGATAAGCTTGCGACAAAACTAGAAGAATTTTCTGAAAAAGATAGTGGGTTGGCTTTGTATGAGCTTTTAGGACTAAAAGTAAATATTAATAAACATGATCCTCTTAAAGTAGGTTATTCAACATATGTATCGGTTCCAGATTATATTCAGAAGAAACATGCTGTTATAAACATTAACAACAACGATTCGTATTGCTTCCTTTGGTCTGTCGTATCTGCTTTGTATCCGGTTAACACGCATTCTAATAGAAAGTCTTCGTATCCACATTTTCAAGATGTTTTAAATTCTGACGGTTTAAATTTTCCCATAACAATAAAAGATATAAGAAGGTTTGAAAAACTTAATAATTTATCCATTAACTTGTTCAGCATTGAAAATAATAAATTTTACCTTGTTCGCTTAGCCCTGTTATCGATAGAAGTGTCAAAATCATAAATCTCCTTATGCTTCCTTTGAGCAAAACATTTCAGACAAGTGTAAATGAGTTATCTGACATACACCTCCGTTTTCACTTTGTTTGGATTAAAAACTTATCTGCTCTTTTATCGAACCAAGTATCATCTCATAAGCATAAGATTTTTATCTGTGAACGATGTCTAAATTACTTCACAACTTTAAATATTCTCGAGAAACATAAAAATTATTGTATTAATTCTAATGAGTGTTCAATAACTTTACCAAAACCAAAGGATAAATACTTATCATTTAAAAATTATCGTTATCAAGAGAAGGTTCCATTTGTTATTTATGCGGATTTGGAATGTATTCTGGAAAAGCGTAATCTTAATGAAACCGAAAACAAGAGCACACCATACCAAAAACATATACCATTTAGTGTTGCTTATTATTTAAAATGTTCTTATGATGACTCTATTTCGAAGTTTAAAATGCACCGAGGAATTGATTGCATAGATTGGTTTGTATGCGAATTGAAAGATATTAGTCACATGTGCCATGAACTACTTAAAACAATTGTTCCAATGGAAATTCTCAATTACCAACAAAATCAACAATTTTTACTTATGAACTATGTCATATTTGTAAAGAACTATTTTGTGATACGCAAGTTAAAGTACGAGATCACAATCACCAAACTGGAAAATTTAGAGGAGCTGCTCATCAAGCATGCAACTTAAATTTTTAAAGATGAGCATTGTATACCAGTTGTATTTCATAACTTAAGTGGTTACGATGCACATTTCATCATTAGAAAGTTAGCTACATCGTTTGAAGGAAGCATTAAACTATTACCAATGAATAAAGAAAAATATATTTCGTTTAGCAAGTCTGTCCCTAAATTTGGTATTACTCTTAGGTTTATTGATTCATTCCGTTTCATGCCACAAAGCTTAGATAAACTTTCTTCTAATTTACAAAATGATCGTAAATACATTACTAAAGTTAATTGTAAAATTTGGAAGAATTTAATTTATTAAACAAAAAGGAATCTTCCCTTACGACTATATAGATTCTTGGGCAAAATTGGAAGAAACCCATTTACCAAATAAAGAAGATTTTTATTCTCAATTGAGAGATGAACACATTAGTAATGAAGATTATGATCATGCCATAAATGTTTGGAAAACTTTTAAAATTCAAAATCTGGGTGAATATTCCGATTTATACCTGAAAACGGATGTACTTCTATTAGCTGATGTATTTGAAGCTTTTCGAGAAACGTGTTTAAATACGTATACCTTAGACCCTTTACATTATTATACTGCACCCGGATTAACTTTTGATGCAATGCTAAAAACTACCAAAGTTTCGTTAGAACTCCTTACCGATATAGATACAGTTATGTTTATTGAAAAAGGAATTAGAGGAGGGGTTTCTCAATGCTCCAACAGGTATGCAAAAGCAAATAATAAATATATGCAACACGGATTTGATATAAATATAGATAGTACATATTTAATGTATTTTGATGTAAATAATTTATATGGAGCTGCCATGTCTCAATACCTTCCATATGGAAATTTTGAATTTATAGATAACTATGATATTCTACAAATTATCAATACTCCGGACGATTTTGCTTTTGGTTACATCATCGAGTGCGATTTGGAATATCCAAAACAGTTACATGATTTACATAGCGATTTACCGTTAGCCCCGGAACATATGATCCCTCCACATTCAAGAACTAAGATGAAAAAGTTATTGTTAACTCTATTTCCGAAAAGCAGTATATTCTTCACTACAGAAATTTGAAAATGTATTTAAGGCTAGGAATGCAACTTAAAAAGTTCATAGAGTACTCAGATTTAGTCAATCTCCATGGTTAAAGCCATACATAGATATGAATACAAAATTACGACAGGAATCTAAAAATGACTTTGAAAAAGATTTTTAAATTAATGATAAACGCTATATATGGAAAATGCATGGAAAATGTTAGAAAGCATAGAGATATACGATTAGTAACAAAATGGGATGGACAATGGGGGTGCGGTCTCTTATTTCAAAACCAAATTTTCATAGTTCGGTTGTATTTGATGAAGATATGATAATTATTGAAATGAATAAATTGGAAATTTGTATTAACAAACCTATTTATGTAGGATTTAGTATTTTAGATGTTTCAAAAATTTTTTCTATACGAATTTCATTATGACTATGTTTTAAAAACGTTTGGGCAAAACTCAAAATTATTATATACAGATACGGACAGTTTGATTTACAGTTTTAAAAATGCAGACATTTATGAATATATTAAACGAGATAGTTATCGTTTTGACACTTCTGACTATACTGCGAACAACGTTTATCAAATAAAACAAAAAACAAAAAACAGCCTCGACTAATGAAAGATGAAAATAATGGTAAATTAATGCTTGAATTTGTAGGGCTTAGATCTAAAATGTACTCTTATACTGTTGAAGAGGACATTGCTACAAAGTTAATAAAAAGTCTAAAGGTTGTAAAAATCGTCCATAAAATCCATAACTTTCGAGGATTACAAAAATGTTTGTTCAATAAAAATATTTTTGAAACAATTCAACGTCTTATTAAATCTAAACAACACAATGTGTTTTCAATTAAACAAAACAAAGTCGTTCTTAGTCCTTATGATGATAAACGTGTACTCAGTTTTAATAGCACCGATACAAGACCATGGGGATATTTACATTACGAATAAAGAATAATGCGTTGGGAGGGAGTAATATTATAAAATCGTAGCTTGCATTACGGAAAGTGCATTGTAGTCAAGTATCTACAAGACAATGGAAATGATGTTTAAAATTGAATTAGAAGCACAAGAAGCAAAAGAAAAGTTTATGAAAAGCATATTAAGAATGCAGTCCGCTCCAGTCTCACCAATGCTGCAAAAGAAAATTTTGTCGTCTTATTAAGCAAAGAAGATTTTGTGGTTCCGAACGATATGGTATATTTCACAGCATCTTATGGAAGACACTTAACTGTGACTAACTTAGGTTTACTTTTGGATAAGAGGACCAGTTTAGATAATTATGTTAACAATATTGTAAATATTTGCACAACACAAAAGTATGAAACATTAAATTTAAAAAAAATCTTTACAAAATTTTAGAATTTTATAAGTTGGAACGCAATATGTCACATAAATTGTATATTATGAAGCTACTATCTGGATTTAATATTGATAATGTATGTATGCTAGACTACCCGATTCATAATATTGTTAGAAATCATAAAGATGTTAAATCATGTATAAACAGAATTCGTCTGTAAGGCAGCGTATTTGGCTGACAGTCAAATTTTACAAAAAAAATGGTGACTACACTTCTCTGTAAAACATACCATTTAAAATTGATTGTCTCAATAATCAAGAACATGCTGATCTATTATTATGGATTCAACATAACATCGAGAGAGGAAAACAAAATCCGGAAGCGGTATTAGGATGGACATGTGGTCCAGATTCTGGAAGATGGCCTTCATCTACTTTGAAGGATTATGAAGAAACATTATCTTTGTTAATGTTACTATCAAATAATTAAAATAAATAAAAGAATTGTTGTGTTTATAGTGTTTTATTTTGCACCTCATTTTACCTTACATGTATACATAATTTACATATACTAAACTAGTGATATAATATGTCTTATTGGAACATATTTTACAATTCTGTCATGAAGTATTAAACAATATGCTGTAGTTTTATCAGGTATATTTACATTTGTTTCAAATTCAA
The DNA here is from genome assembly GCA_030710515.1 of Abscondita cerata. Classification (NCBI taxonomy): domain Eukaryota; kingdom Metazoa; phylum Arthropoda; class Insecta; order Coleoptera; family Lampyridae; genus Abscondita; species Abscondita cerata. The sequence continues at coordinate 6,810 of JALBCR010004565.1, read as the reverse complement.
TTTTTATATCCACCGGACCTTTTTGAGTTCTTCTTTTGTTTAGAACAATCTATTACTACTATGGGAGCATATCCCCTAAATTCCTCTGGTGTAAATATTGGTTCGCTATCTTTATAAAGAAATGAAGGTTTAGAAATTCTGAAAACATTTCATACAGTAGTGCGTACTGATTTTTTCCAAAATTTAAAATTGAGATTGTCATAGGGATAAGAAGTATCGTTAAGAAAACCTTAATATTTGTCAAATTGCAATGATCGAAACGACTGCAATCTTTACTTATATTATTTTTTCTATCAGTTTGAAAACCAAAAAATTATACATTGAGGTTTTCTACAGAAGTTTAATAGCCCAAGTGTGGTTTTGTGTTTGCGGTAATACTGGATACTCATGCAATTCTCTACTTCTAAAATGGAATGTATAATTCTCTTGCACTCTTAACAATATCCAACAACTTAACTTGTTCTTTAATAGAAACAGATACATGTGGAACACGCCATATTATCTTATGTAGTTGAACTTTTACCGATTTTGTATTATCATCAAATATTAAAGCATTATTGGCGCCTGTATTGCTGCGAAGCATCACCAATTCTTGTCTACAATTAATAACAATTCTTTTAAAGTCTTCACATAATCCTAAAATCACATGAAGAGGTATAACAGCTTCAAAACTACCCGTCGCTCTATCCATTAATGTCGAATTACCTTTTGAAACCAACCACCGTTTTCAAGCGCTGCTTTCTCCTTTATTACTAAGATGCATAACCTTTCAAAACAGATTGCTAAATTCCACGATTTCTAACACGATCTATAACTTCTCCAGCAACTTCTAAACGAATTTCATCGAATAAGAATAAAATTCCCATATTAACAAATTGATTTAAGAGGTGTGTTTGGATCTTTTTTGATTTTGATCATTATATGCTTCTACACCGCCTTGAATATGTAAAGAACTTCACACCAAGGTACCGTGTATATCTTGTTGTTGTATAGAATTCTTATTTCGTCGTTATTGTTCGAAGGAACTTGAGGCATAAGGTGGGTGACTTCGTTTTCGGCGTATACAATGTACCATCAAAAATGGTGCTTCGTTTACATTTAAAGGTTTCCATAATTCATTTTGTTTTCTCACTTGAACTCCTAAAGATTCCAAGAAATTCTTTGTTCTGCCGTGTTAATGGATTGATTCTAGTACGCCGACGATAAATTTAGATTTATTTGTTGGATTTATATAATCTTTTCAGAGTATTTGGAATATATAATTGTTTACTTCCGTTTTATTTTTATGCTTAAAATTATTCCCATCACAAAGATTTATGTCTATTTTCGAAGATGCAGTCTTATCGTTATCACTTCTCCTCTAAAATTGACTAAGTTTCGATCTTGATCTGTTATTTTTATAGTAATTTCATCTATTTGCTTAGTGTTAATTGGTAAATAAATTACGTTGGAAGGAGTTTCAATACTTTTATATCCAGGTGGGACTGATGGAAAAATTCGTGAATTACATGCACTGGCTCACCGTTTCTGAACGAACTAGATATGATATTACATTCTATGCACAGCGCATTCCAATTTAAAAATTTTGCAGGAAAATCTGATGTGTTTCTTACGTTTGCTTTTAAAATTCTTGGATTAAAACCTAATAATTGCACTTATAGAACTTCTTTGGAGAAATCTATATCTAACGTGGATTTAATTTCAGATCGTAAAGTGTTGTTATTTCCTTTTACATGAATTACAGGCAAAGGTAAAAGTTAATCTGCATTCTTATTTTCCATTATTACATACTTTGTAAGAGTTTTGTTTAAATAATTATTTATATCATCAATCTCATAAGAACCTTCAGGAATTCTGATGTAAGATGTTTTACATTTTGAAGTACAAAATAAAATTTGTTATTACTATTGTCTATGTTTGCTATTGTATTAAACGTTTCTAAATTTATCAACCCCCAAACCATAATTATCACCATCTAATATGATCGGTGGATAATACTTACTAGAAAAGAACAGAATCTGTTCCTGTCAGAGTAAATGTGGAACACATGCTAACCTGTAACTAAATGTGGATATTAACTTACCTTCTAAGTGTTATCGGATTAGAATATATAATAACCAAATATTATTAATTTTAATTTGCCCTACTAGATGGAGTTAAAGTTTCAATATCAATTTAGAAGTTTTGTTGGTAGAGAGTTTGAACCCGGGTCTTTTCGGTTGTAAAGCCAACATCTAACTATGTGGTCTACCAGAAGCCCGTTATTATTATTGTTATTATATAAAAATTTCAAACATAAATGTCCACAATTGAAACTATTAAACGACTGAAAATTTTTATGGTTGTAAATTATGCTACAAGGACCGCTCGCTTTTAAGTATTCAATTAATTCTAATGGAGGTTGTAAATTTCCAAAACTATCAAAATACATAGCACGTTCGCCAATTTTTTATAAGCTGTCCAATGAGTTCCCTCACCTTTTGATTATCTAAATTTAATATACCGCATTCTTTTAATTTTATTGATTTTGGTAATCCATCTTTCATAAAAACCCCCCGAAAATGTTTTATCTTTAACTTTTTTGCATAATGGATTAGATCTATATTAGTTAACGGCCGTCTAGGAAGTTTTATCCAATTTTGTTTTGTATTTTTCGTGGTCCTAAAAAAGACCATATCCTTTTTATATGGTTGTAAGTATAAACCATTTCAGATTTATTCAATGCTATAGCTTCCATAGTTTGATTATGCCTTTGGTTTTCTTTAAGTTGGATCTTTAGCACTTCTAGCCGCATTTACTGCTTTTGCGATGGCTGCTGCTCCCCCATTAACGATCCTATTGCACCAAGAGCGGCAAAATGGAATTAATGGTAAAATCCGCCAACCTTTGGCACCGGAATTATTCGAGCGTGTTTTATTTTCTTCCGATCTTTCAGAGATTTTAAAGCATTTATTGCTGCTTTTGTAGCACCTCTGACAGTCCCAATTTTTTTTCCTCTTAATGCAGATCTTGCAATTTTAATTAGATCATTAAATTTTAATCCTTTTCCGCGTGTTTTTCTAACTTTCTTTCTTTTGTCAGGTATCTCTTCTTACTAGAGGAACAACCCATTCTAATTTTACTTTTGTTTTCATAGCAGCTATTACACCTAAAGATGATATTTTTCTTTAAACGGTGAATTAGAGTAAAATATAAATTTAGCTTTGCAATAGACGTCTGTCCGCTTTATGCCTGTTTTCAATGTTTTGTTGTTAGTATAAGCTATATCGTGTTCTTTACAGGCTTCATCTAATTGGTTAATACCCCGGTCCCCTCTTTCAAGTCGTTCAAGTAAATTTTGTTCCAGTTCCACAAAATTATATCCTGGTATGTGTAGTTCAAATGGTAGGTTATTTATAACTGAATTTACAAGACCGCTACCTTTATATTTATGATAATTTTTTGTTAAGTGGTTTGACAAAGTCCCGAATTAACATGTATAAGATTTATTACATACGGTTAAACAGATACTAATTATTCTTTAAAAAAAACTAGTGCATTTATAGTTTTTCAAACCTACATAATTTTTAGTTTTCATTAAAATGCGAATTGTGCAACAACTTAATCCCGCACTAACGGTGTCTAATAATGACATACAAAATAGTAACACTAATAAAAGGCACGGTGAGTTACTGCCATCAACCGTTCGTAGCCTTATTGTGGGGCCATCAAATTGTGGAAAAACTAACGTAATGCTTAAGCTTAATTGAACACATCAACGGATTGCGTTTCAAAAAACGTTTACGTTTATTCAAAATCACTTTTCAACCAAAATATCAATACCTGAAAAATTTATTGATGCCTATAGAAGGTATAAATTATTTTGCATTTAATAATTTAGAAAGTAATATACCTTCACCATCAAAAGCAAAATCTAATTCTGTATTTATTTTTGATGATGTAGTTTGTGACAAACAAAATTTAATGAAAAGAATATTTTAGTATGGGTCGACACAATGATATAGACTGTTTTATTTATGTCAAACTTACAGCCGCATTCCAAAACAATTAATCAGAGATAACGCTAACTTCATAATATTATTTAAACAAGATACATTAAATTTACGTCATATTTATGATGATAGTGTTGGTACGGATTTAACGTTTGATGAATTTAAGAAAATGTGTTCATTATGTTGGAATGAAAGTTATGGATTTTTTAGTTATTGACAAAGAAAGGGATATTAATTTTGGTAGATACAGAAAAAGGATTTGACTGTTTTATTCAACCTTTTTCAACTTAAGAATGATCATTTTGTAAGTGTATATACAAGCGCAATCAAAATATGAATAAAATGGTTTTTATAGCTGTATTAAAAAACTGTTGAGTTTACTTTACAATATTGTTACATATTTCGTAAACACAACAATTTTTTTTTAAATTTATTAGTTGTGTTTTCTTTACTTTTAAACTGTTTGGTTGGCTAGTGGTTTTATTTAGATATGGTACATATATATAAGAAGCTTTACAAGTTATTCATTAAACATTTAAAGTAATAAAAGCATGCGTCTAGTCTCTTACGTGATGAATTTTAACAATAATTTGTCAAATGAAGTTGAACTAACTAAAACTTATTAAAAAGAGAGAAGAAGTAAAACGAAAGTTTGAATTACTAAAACGGAATGAAGTTACATTAGGAAAGGGCCTTTTTCCCATTACAAAACGATTAGAAACAATATCTGATCAATTACATTAAATAAAAAAGATGAAGCAAATGTAAAATCACGAAGTAAACATCCTATGTTTGAATCAACACCAATATCTAACTTTAAGAGAAAAATGATAATAGTTTTTACATAAATTTTCAAATCTTAGGAAAAAAATTCAAGCATTAAAAGACGAAAAATGGGTGAAAGAAGACGAAAATGGTTTAAGTAAAAATCCTGTGCCAACGACAGACTTAATAAAACGACGGCGAAGAGACAGTTTTTGTTTCCAGAACCAGTAGATGTTGCAGACGATTATGATTTGGATGATTTAATTCAACATTCTGGTTGAAGAAAACAACGTACTTTGCAAACAATACTCTGATACTAACGTTTATGATGAATATTTAGCAACTTTCGATGAACTGCCTCGAAATATATAGACGCCATGATACATGATAAAAAACGGCAGTTTGATCATAGAACTGGTATACGACATGACAGCTTTCAAGAAAAGTTCTATATAGAAACAGCTGTAGTAGAATTTGTTGGATCAGACTTAAAAGTAAATGAAAATTTTTATAAAGCGTCACCAGGATTGTACGAATTATTATTTAAAAAACATCCCTATTGCTTATACTCAAGACGATTTGTATAAATACAAAGAGATTTCAGATATTAGTAATGCTTGCAGAAGTAATTTTGATCCTAATAGTAAAATACTAGGAACCAGATCAGAAAAATATAAATCTATTATCGGTCCTCTATATTTAATCAACCGAACTATTTTGAAACACCAAAAGAGACCAAAAACCTTAGGTAAGGGATTATTCAAAGAAGTGAACAATCGTCCCATTGATTATATTTATTGGGATAATGCTAATGAATTAGTTGATAGGTTAAAATTGTTAGTAGCGTCTCAAACAGCAGGTCATACAAATCACACAAAACGAAATTGTCTCCATTTTAGAAGAATTTACGAGAAGCGAATATAATTTATTAAGAAAATGACTCTGAATAAGTTTGGTCGTCATATAATAAAACATAACCAAACATCTGATCATAATATCCAAAATGAACCGCATAATGTTTTTAATAACATGTTTTATAGTCATATTCTATCATTTCAATCAGAGTAGAGTTGTAGAGCATAAGTTTTTGTTGCCATGCAGACAAAACCAACATCTGCTTCCATTAAGAATGGGTGTAATTGAAAGAGTACTTATTAACATTGACAATGTGGTATTGAACATAAATGGAAAAACCTTTACACTAGCAATGATGCTATTAATTGTCTACTTAAAATGGGGATGTTATATCTTTTTAGATTAAATTAATCAGCAAAACAGTTTTACTAACAGATTTCATAAATTATTTGCTGAAATAGTAGATTTAAATGTCCTATTAACATTGAAACTAACTCAGTATAAAAAAATGATTCGACAGAAGTCAACAAAAAAATGTATCCCATCCTTCTACAAAATGAGATATAGTATCAGAGGCTACATAAACCAGCAAGAATCAATTTCAAAAGACGACGTGTTATATTAAGAGGAAATAATGAAACATTACAAGCTGATTTTAGTAAGATATGGTTTCGTATGCAAATAAAATAACCAGTTTAAATATATACTTGTTGTAATTGACTGTTTTTCGAAATATGTTTGGACGGTTCCATTAAATTGTAAAATGCGATATCATGTACGAACGCAATGGAAAAAAATCTTGTCACATTTAAAGTATTCACCAAAAATTTAAGGTAAACTGATGAAGATTGGAGTTCTACAACAACACATTTCAAAAATTGATGAAAAAAATATAAATCAACCATTACAGCACGTTTAGCACTAAAAAGTTTCCATTGTTGAACGCGTTAATCGCACATTAAAAACATCATGTGAAACAGTTTAGTTTATGGGTAATTACAAATGGATAAACATATGATGATATTACAAATCGTTATAATAACCCCCTTCACCGAACAATCTGAATGAAAACCATCAATGGTCAACAGAAAGAATGAAAAACGGATTTTAAAATCTGTATACACTCACGTAAAATAGCAAGTAAACACAACAAATTTTTGGTTGGGGATCATGGGGAACTAGCATTTTCGAAGAATTT